>CM038214.1:359169777-359453429 GCA_021442155.1 Cymbidium sinense | reverse complement strand
CAGTGGATCTGTATTCCCAGAGCCCAGCTGGTCAGAGGCTCAGGCCTTGGCGGTCAGTCTTGGCCTGCGGCCCAGGGCTCAAATCAGGGCCTAGGCTCAGGGCCTAGGGTCAACAGTCAGCAACACCTAGGGCCTAGGCTCAGTGGAGATCTAGCTGTCCATTGGTGGTTTGTATTCCATTGTTTTTTTAAATTCAAACCATAAGTTTAGTTTACTTTAATTCATTTTATTTATTTTTATGTATTTTATTCATTTATTTTATTTAGTTTAGTTTATTTATTTTACATTTTTATTTAGGTTTTTTTTTCATTTTAGTTTATTTTGAAGTTTTGTTTATTTACATTTAGTTTTAGTTGAGTTTTTTTTTTAGGTTTAAGTTTAGGTTTTATTTTATTTTCAGTTTTGGATTATGTTTTATTTTAAGTTTATTTTTAGGTTTTATTTTTTGGTTTAGTTTAATTTTATTTTAGTTTTATTTATTTCATAGTTTAGTTTAGGTTTAGGTTTTATTTATTTTTGTTTAGTTTATTTTAGTTTAAGTTTAGGTTTATTTTATTTTATTTTATTTAAGTTTAGTTTTTTTTAGTCTTTTAGGTTTAATTTTTTATTTAATTTTAGGTTTTATTGTTAGGTTTTTTTTTAGGTTTAGGATCTTTTATTATTTATTTTTTTTATTCTAAGTTTATTTTATTTTATTTTTTACCTTTAGTTTTATATTATTTAAGATTTTAATTATTTAGTTTAGTTTAGGTTTTATTTATTTTATTTTAGCTTATTTATTAGTTTATTTTATTTTATTTTTTTAGGTTTTGGTTTATGTTTTAGTTTAGATTTTTATTTTTATTTTATTTAGGTTAGGTTTTGATATATTTTATTTCTGTTTTATATTTAGTTTAGGTCTAGTTCTTAGTTTAGGTTTAGGATTTTAGGTTTAGGCAGGGTTTATGGTTTAGGGTATGGTTTAAGGTTATGCCTAGTGATTTAGTCTTGTTTTGGATTTTATGGTTTTATTTTAAGGTCAGTTAGCATGTTTTATGGTTTTTTTTTAATTGAGTAAACCAAGTTTAAGTTTATTTATTTTTTGTTTTTATTTTATTTTTTTTATCTCATCTATATTTTTTTAGTTTTATTTATTTATTTTAGGTTTATTTGTTTAGTTTTTTTTATCTATTTATTTTGGTTTAGTTTATTTTAATGAGTTTTATTTTATTTTATATTTTACTTTAGGTTTTCTTTATTAGTTTAGGTTTAATTTTTATTTTATTTTTTTAGGTTTAAGTTTTAAGTTTTACTTTTAGGTTAATTTTAGGTTTTATTTTATTTAGGTTTAGGTTTATTTTAGTTTATTTTATTTTATTTAGTTTAGGTTTAGGTTTAGTTTATTTTTAGGTTTTATAGGTTTATTTATTTTTAGTTATTTTTATTTTAGTTTAGGTTTCTTTTATTTTATTTATTTTATTTTAATTTTAGGTTGAGGTTTTTATTTAGTTTTTAGGTTTTATTTTTTACTTATTTTTTTTATTTTAGCACTTTTGGTTTAGGTTTATTTAGTTTTATTTTTATTTTAGGTTTATTTTAGGTTTTTTTTTTTTATTTTACTTAGATTTTATTTTATTTAGGTTTTATTCTTAGGTTTATTTCATTTTATTAGTCTTATTTTATTATTTAATTTATTATTATTTTATTAGGTAGGTAAGTTTTAGTTTAGGTTTTATTTTATTTTTTATTTATTTAAGTTTTATTTTATTTTAAACCATAGTTCTAGGTTTTAATAGGGTTCAGGGTATGGTTTTATTTAGTCAGTTGGTGGTTAGTGTCAGGCCTAGGGAGTGGTTAGTGGGTTTAGGGCCCAGTCAAGGTTATTTGGTAGTTTAGGGTGTGGCCCATGGAGTTTGGTTAGTGGTGAGTTTAGCATAGGCACATGGTTTAGTTTAGGATAGGGTTTAGGGTTGTGGATAGGTTTAGAGTTTGTGAGGTTGGGTTTAGGGCTCAGTTGTGGTTTGGTTTGTATTTAGGTTTATTTTAAGTATTTAGGTTTTTAGTTTGTTTATTTTATTTCTTTATTTTTAAATTACAAACCACTGTTTATATTTTATTTTTATTTATTTGTTTATTTTATTTTATTTTGATTTAAATTTTATTTTAGTTTTTTAGGTTTAGGTTTAATTTAGGTTTATTTTTAGTTTAGTTTTTTATTTTTTTTTTAGGTTTAGGTTTTATTTTATTTTTAGGTTTAGGTTTAGTTTTATTTTATTTTAGTTTTAGTTTTATTTTAGGTTTTATTTATGTTTTTAATTTTAGTTTATTTTATTTTATTTAGTTTAGGGTTTGGTATTTATTTTAGGTTTAGGTTTAGGTTTTATTTATTTTAGTTTAATTTAGATTAGTTTAGTTTAGGTTTATTTTATTTTATTTAATTTTTTTTAGTTTTTTTTAGGGTTGGTTTTATTCTTTAATTATTTTTTTAGGTTTATTTTTTAGGTTTAGGTATTTTTATTATTTTTTTTTTATTTTATTTTATTTTAGGTTTATTTTATTTTAATTAGTTTAGATTTTATTTATTTTATTTTAGTTTAGTTTTATTTTTTTTATTTTATTTATTATTTTATAAACTTTAGTTTAGGTTTTGTAAATTTTATTGTTTTATTTTTTAATTATTAATTTTTATTTAATTTTGGTTGTTTTAGGGTTCAGGGTCTATTGGGGTCAAGGCCAAGGGTTCTGTTTTGGGTTTTGGGCAGTGGGTTGTGGATCGGGGTCAGGGTGGGGCCTCAGGATTTAGATCCGTGGTAGTGTTTGTGTCAGTTTAGGGTAGGATTTAGGGTCAGGATCTAGAGTAGGGCCAGGCTAGTTTATGTTGCTGTTAGTTTTATATGGCCATCATTCATGTCATTTAGGGTTTTGGTTTGGATTTAGGGTTTTAGGTTTAGGTTTTAAAACAAACCCAGTGTTTATTTTAGTTTATTTTATTTTGTAGTTTTATTTTATTTTTTAGTTTTTTTACATTTACCTTTTAAGTTTTATTTTATTTTTTATCGTTTATTTTATTAGTTTAATTGATTTTTTAGGTTTTATTTTAATATTTAGGCTTATGTTTATTTTTTATTTTTTTACATTTGTTTAGGTTTTATTATATTTTATAGTTTTAGTTTAGGTTTTATTTTTTTTAGTTTTAGTTTAATTTTTTGTTTATTTTTATTTTATTTAGTTTTTTTATTCTTATTTTATTTTAATTTTATTTTGTTTAGTTTTATTTTATTTTAGTTTATTTTAGTTTTAAATTTTTTTTTTTTTATTTTAGGTTTTAGTTTAGGTTTTAATTTAGATTTTATTTTATTTTATTATTCTATTTTATTTAGGGAGATTTTATTTTATTTAGTTAAGGTTTATTTTTAATTTTATTTTAGGTTTAGGTTTATATTTATTTTTTTAGGTTTATTTTAGGTTTATTTTAGGTTTTACTTTTAGTTTAGGTTTAGGTTTATTTTTATTTTAATTTATTTCATTTTAGTTTAGTTTATTTTTTTGGGTTTTATTTATATTTCTTAGTTTATTTTAGTTTAGGTTTAAGTTTGTTTTATTTTATTTATTTTATTTTATTTTAGGTTTAGTTTTTTTGGGGTAGGATTTAGGTTTTATTTTTATTTATTTTAGGTTTATTTTTCAGGTTTAGGTTTTTATTTATGTTTTTTTTTGTTTTATTTTATTTTATGTTTATTTTATTTTTATATCATGTTTAGTTTTATTTTATTTAGGTTTTATTAGTTGATTTTATTTTTAATTTAGTTTAGGTTTTATTTATTTTATTTTAATCTTTTATTATTTATTTTATTTTATTTTAAGTTAGGTTTAGTTTTAGTTTAGTTTTATTTTATTTTATTTTATTATTTTATTAAGGTTTAGGTTTTATTATATATTTTATGTTTAGGTTTTAGTTTATGTTTAGGTTTTAGGTTTTAAGGTTTAGTGGTTTAGGGTTTAGGTTTGTGGTGTTTTAGGGTTTTTTAATTACAAACTAGTTTAGGTTTATTTAGTTTATGTTTATTTATTTTAGTTTATTTAATTTATGTTTATTTTTTTATTTTATTTATTTTGTTTATTTATTTTAGGTTTTATTTTAGTTTATGTTTTTATTTATTTTTTATTTTAGTTTTTTAGTTTTTTATTATTTTATATTTTAGTTTTAGGTTTTATTTTATTTTATTAGATTTATTTAATTTTATTTTTTTTGGTTTAGGTTTTAGGTTTTATTTAGTTTATCTTTTTTGTTTTTTTTTTAGTTTAGTTTAGGTTTATTTTTAGTTTATTTTATTTTATTTAGTTTGGGTTTAGTTTACTTTTATATTAGTTAGTTTAGTATTTTTTTGTTTAGGGTTTAGGTTTTATTTTTTTTATTATTATGTTTTATTTTTAGGTTTATTTTTTAGGTTTAGATATTTAATTAATATTTATTTTATTTTATTTTAGGTTTATTTTAGATTTATTTTTTTATTTTATGTTTAGTTTTTATTTTATTTAGGTTTATTCATGTTTATCTAGGTTTATTTTATTTTTAGTTTAGTTTAGGTTTTAAATAATTTTATTTTTAGTTTATTTTATTAGTTTATTTAATTTCATTTATGTTTATTTTTAGGTTTTAATTCAGTTTAATTTAATTTTTTTTTTTTTTTTATTTTACTTAGTTTTTTTATCTTTTTAGGCCATAGTTTCAGGTTATTTTAGGGCCCAGGTCAAGGCCCAGGGTCAGGCCCAGTGGGTGGAAGTGAGGGGGCTCAGGGTCTGTGGTTTTGGTAGCCTAGGGCCCAGTTGGTTTAGGCCTGTAGCCCAGGCTCACCCATTCCTCACCCAGGGCTTGGTGGCCTAGGGAGGAGTGGCCCAGGTTGTTTATGAGGTGGCTAGGCCCAGGGACAAAGGTTGGGCCTTTGGTGGGGCCCAGGATTTATGGTAAGTCAGTGGTGTTTAGGCCCAGGGCCTAGGGCCCAGAGCCCAGATTTAGAGTTTAGAGTAGGGCCCAGCCCAGGACAAGAGATCAGGTTTAGAAAGGGGTTTAGGGTAGGGTTTGTGTAGGTTTTATTTTTGTTTCACTTTTAATTTTAAATTTTAAATTACAAACTTTAGATTTATTTAGTTTTTTTTTTTAGTTTTATTTTATCTTTGATTTAGGTTTATTTATTTTAGTTTAGGTTTTATTAGTTTAATTTAGGTAGGTTTATTTTAATTTATTTTATTTTTTAAAATTTAGGTTATTTTTTTTTGTTTTAGGTTTAAATTTAGTTTTTTTATTTTTAGGTTTAGGTGGTTTCATTTATTTTATTTTAGGTTTTTTTTTTTTGTTAATTTTTTTTTATATTTTATTTCATTTAGTTTAGTGTTTAGGTTTAGTTTATTTTAGGTTTAGGTTTAGGGTTTATTTATTTTAGTTTAGTTTAGGTTTAGGTTTATTTTTTTTTATTATATTTTTTATTTTAGGTTTTTTTTTAAGTAAGTTTATTTTTATTTATTTTTAAGTTTTATTTTTAGGTATATTTTTAGGTTTAGGTTTTATTTAGTTACATTCAGGAAGACTTGCATAGGGATGACCAAGTGCAACTACCTTTTACATTATAATGGATGTGCATATCTAGTGTTCGTTGACTTAAGTGTATCGATCAACATTATGAGTCTAAGAACCCTTGCCTACTTAAGGATCAACATCTCCAAACTCCAAAAAATAAAAGATAATGTTGAGAGGTTCAATAAACAAGATGAGGGCTTGTGGTGTTTATTTTGGATATATGGGGGGGGGGTACTTTGAGATCGGTACATTGAGGTATGATACTATCTCGAAAGATAGAGTCACCCTACAATGGACCTAATCACAAGGACTCCTAAGGCATGATGGGTCTTGAATGTTCACGAGATTTTTCCCTACTTTACCTGGATGAATAAAGTGGTTTCTATTAAACCATTCTTAAGTTCCATGGAGGTAAGCCTCACAAGTTAATTACATCTTAAGAAATGAAATTTCCTAAGAATACACTGCTTAAAGTTGACAATTATCATCTCCAAAGATTTCAAGGTTAGACTATCAAAGGATTTGTTGTATTTGGAAAATTAATTGGGAAAGTTCAAGGAGAAGACTTATTTTTGGAATCCAAATGAAATAAGTAGGAAATACTCATGATACTAGAAGCCTAGTGAGCATTCCAATCATCCCAAGATTGGCCTTTATAATTTTGAAGTTGAAGAGATTTATATGTTTTGAGTTGAAATTTAATTAGATTACTAAGTCTTATAATCCAACATAAGGTTGTGGGAATGCCTAAGAGGTGAGGATTTATGCTAACTAAGGAAATATCCACCTCGAATCTAAATCTAGGAGCTTTAGTATGAGCTAAAGCATAACCCAAGCAAAGTGGACATAAGGGTTTACCTCCACAAGAAAGAATAAGTTGTCCCACTGGACTTATAACCACATGGTGGGCCTAACTCCTCCTACATTTTAAAATCATGTAGTCCGTCTTATGAATTGCAAGATAGCTAGGATAGTTATTTAATTAGAAAGAGACAAAGTCCTAAACACACTCCCTAAGAGACTAGAGCATGAGTGGTATAAGCATATGACTTAATCTATAGATGCAAAATCTTTTCAAATATTATTTCATTTTAAACACATTTATTTGACAGAGGCTTTAGGATTTCTTATGCCAAAATGCATGCTGAAATAGGTTAGTGGTCAAATCAACTAGAGAAGGTGTTCTCCACCACAAGGATGCCCTGTCAAGCATTCCTTTATCATGCAAGGATGTAGATCCTTCATGTTCAAGAGAGAAAGAATATGCATGATGTGAAACATACAACCATATTGCTAAATAAATCTTTTAATTATCTTATTTATGTCTTAGGTTTTATGATGAAGTCATGAGTGATTAGTTGGGTACAAAAGTTATTTTATCCTAAGAGCCAAATTGTATCCAAGCCACACATTAAAGCATCAATCATTTAAGAAACTATGAAAGGCATGTCATCCTAATGCATGTAAACTTAACATAAAAAATAATTATATAAACTATCAAAAAAAGAATAAACGATCGGTGCGATTCTAGAAAAATGGGTAGCCGAAGCACCTTTATATATCCTAGAATAGAAAAGATGGTGCTTGCTTTAAAGGCTTAATAAGGCACCCTAGACAAAGATTTCTATCATTGCTCATCCTAATCTCATAGCACTAATAATTCCTATTGCAAAATTATATTTAAAAAAGTAAATCTAACTAGACCTACAAAATAGAGGTAAGCTAAATATACATATAATCTCGAGCAAGTGTATTTATAATTTGGATTTAGCATCCTACACATGGTTAACTAAGCCCACCTATCCTGACTTGGACTATGCTTAATGATTTAAGCAACCTACAAAAGAGCATTCACATTTATTTTAGCATCCTTAAGCATAATCTCAGAAAATATGATTAGGCTAATATTGGCCTATCATCTAAAGTACATAACATCCACTCTAAAATAATACATGATATAACAAAATATACATAACACCTAATGCTCTAACTTAGAGCTAAGTGGTGACTTTATTCTAATGTGTATAAGGCTTGTAAGTCTTGTTAGGCATTATTGTTGTAATTTAAGATAGAAGGATTCAATTTAACCCAAAGGTTGATATCACTTGAAGTAGTTAAATTGATTGAGAATTTTAATTTGTGTTTTCTTTTGTTTCATTTGATTACATTAAATATACATAACACCTACACTGTTCTAACTTAGAGCTAGAAGTGGTGACTTTATTCTAATGTGTGTATTAAGGCTTGTGTAAGTAAGTCTTTAGGCATTATTATTGTAATTTCTAAGTGTAAGGATTCAATTTAACATGAAAGGTTTATATTCACTTGAAGTAGTTTAATTGATTTGAGAATTTTAATTTGTGTTTTCTTTTCTTTTCATTTGATTACACTTAACAACTAAGTGTTATAAAGTGAGGAAAAGAGGATTGCCCTCTTTCATCCCTACCTTATGTCACTTTCTAAAGTATATTAATTTAATTTGAGATCTCTTTAGTGAATGTCTATTAAATGATGTAATTAATCTTAAGTTTAGGTTCACTTTAAATAATCCAAATAAAAATGAAAGATCTTAAGATTAATTTAATACAATTACTACCACATGACATATATTAAATCATTCCTTTCCATCACATGTAACATGCATATGATTTAATCCTAAGTGTATCTATACATGCAACATCTTTTAGCACACTTAAATGATGAATGTGTATGTTTAGAATTTATATTTTATTTGATTGAATTATTTAAACATATTAATTTAAAACTTTATCAAAATTCTTATACAAAAGGACATAAGAATGAAATTAAATAAGCATGTATTTTGTTAAATTAAGGAAGTGAGTTAATCAAATTACCTCCTTGGAGCTAGCTAAAGCCTCAAATTCTTGATGTCCAACTATTTACCCATTTGCATTCAAACATATGTAAATTCATATACATGAACAGAGGAAGTAAGCTCCAAATCATATGGCTAATTAATTTAACCACTTATTCAATTATGAATGCATGCAATTTTAATGTAAAATGGGTAATAAATGACCACCTTGGGGCTATCTAAAGACTCGTATTCCCAGGATATCCAAACTATATACTTGCTTTTCTTGGACACACATGGATGTATACATAAATGAGGGAAAGAAAACCATGCAAAGATTGAATATTTTTTTATTGAATCATTTATATATATGAATTAAAGCTCTATCCAAATTCTAATGTTGAAATACATAAGAATGAAATCAAATAGATATGTGATGTTAAACCAAGGAAGTGAGGTAATCAAATGACCTCCTTGGAGCTAGCCAAAGCCTCGTTCCTGGATGTTCACTATATACCATTACCATTCAATCTTATATAAATCAACACATGAATAGAGGAAAGAGAACTCAACATTCATACACTTAAGCTATAAGCACATGCATTTCTTATTCATTTATAACTAGCCTCATAACACATATTATTATTCATTTATAAGCTTTTGAAAAATACATTTGGATTTAATAGTGATAATATCCATGCTTATATTAAATTAAATCAACACATGCAAGCTTAAATAAAAGAAATCCATTTTATTTTACTTGATTTTGAAAAGATAGATGCATGAATTCAATTGACATACCAAATTTAACATGATTTGAAAGAGGACAATCAAATATAAGCATGTGATTCATTCAACCAAACTAGTTCTTCATGATAATCAAATAAAATAAGATTTTTAAAGCAAACCAAAGCTTCTTTTATTAATTAAGTTTTGGAATTGATTTGATTTAAAGAGGAGAAGAGAAAACATTACAAGTTGTTTTAAACCTATTCCCGCATTAGTGATTTGATTTAATTTAAGAAAATGTAATTAGGTTGATTTTATGGCTTAATTAAGTTGAACCCTTAATTAGATGAATTAATCACCCTTACCTATGTCACCTAAAGTAATTAACTAAATAATTATGAGCCAACATGATTTGCATGGAAAATAAACTTGCAATGATCCTAGAAATAAAAGGGGCCTAATGCAATTGACTCATTAATAGTTAATTAGATTAAGGACTTAATTAATTACTCTTATGATTTTCCACACATGTGGACTAACCATAATTTTATTAAACTCTTTAGGTTATTAAAAACCCTAAACATCTACCCCATGATTTAAATAATTAAGGTCTGATGTGATTATGATTTCAATTTGATTAAGTGATTTAATTAATTAGTTAAATCTTAATAATTTCATTTTAAAAAAGGGTGAAATGAACTTAGGGAAAGGGGTCCCAACCCTATTCCTTAGTTCACTTACTATTGAACAATGGTTAATAAACTTAATTAACTAATTTATTATTATTCATGCTATTAATTAATTATTAATTAGCTTAAAAGAGTAGTTAATGTTTAATTAGCTAATTTTCCTAATAAAGTGAGTAATAAAGCCCAAGAACATCATGGGAGGCAGAGGTCATCCCATTAAATTAACCCATAAAATTTGAGATTAATTGGACAAGTAATTAAGGAGTAGTTAAGCTAATTAATTTTGTAATTAAACATTATTACTTCAAAATTAGTTAAGATCATTTTAAATTAAGTCCACCTTAAAATACCATTAAAATGAGTTTATTTATTTGCATTTTTTATTTCTTATGATTATTTATGAGTTTTAGTTTCAGCCATTAAAATGATTAATTAAGACTAATTAAAGCCTAATCTGTATGCCATTAAGACGCTTTCTATGTGGCACCATGGGAATGTATACTTAAAACTTTTCCAACTCAGTACTTACGAGGCAGCGGAGGATGCATTTTCTCATCCACCATCTAATCTAAGATTTGATGGATACGATTAACTCCAAAGATTAATAGGATTAAATCGAATCAATCTAGCGATTCTAATCAGGTCTGACCATTTTGATCATTTAAAATGGACAGTGCGTGATCTAACATCACATGAGTGAGGGAGAATGGAGTCCGTCCACCATTTCTCACTTGATCCTAGCTTACTTGAACTTTGATCAATTCCAAAAGGATTTGACACATTTATGATATCGATCAAAGAGGATCCAACGGTCAAGATCACTCAACATGCAAGTTTTCTTTAGAAAGAACCAACCCATTTTTGTCTAAGGATCAGTTTTGGAAGCATACCTCATCAGAGCTCAAGACTAGCATCATGATTGAGGAAGCTTCATCTAGTTGAGATGAAGCCCTATTGAGCAATAATTGGATCAATTTCTTGTTGTTCTCTTAAAAGGCCACAAAATGATGATTTGGAGCTTGACTTTGATCAAGGTCCCACCTCTGGTGCTTAGGAAGCTTGGGAGATGATTTGTTCTTCCTCAACAAGCCCTAGGGAAGGTGTGTGCAAAGTTAATTTGAGTTTGATGGAGAAATGAAGAAGTTAGGTCAGAAATGGGAGTGTCCTATTTCGGGATAGACGGGAATGGCATTTTTTGATTGAGGAATGAGCTTGAGAGCATAGGGAATGGATCTAGAAACTTTCTGGTAGTTAGGCTCTAAGAAATGATTTTGTTTATATTTGAGTGGAAACAGGAGTGTATACCACTTTATCTTGATCAATGGTGGGATGGTTTGGCTTCTAATGGTTGTTCACCATCTCATAGAGTCATGGAGGAAGTGAGTTGGTTTGGTTAGTTGAAGGTGGAGGTGGCGCCAAGTAGGAATCATGAAAGACCTTTCAAATGCTCTAATGTGGAGGGTTAGTGATTTCACCTCCCATGGGTCATGGAAAACCCAACCATCCCTTGGGTCGATTAGTGTCCTTAGGTAGACAATTGGGAGAGTACCAACTAGCTAAGGAATGGAAATGACCACTTACATGAGTGATTTGCCTCATATGATTTCCTACTCAAGGGTAGAATGATCATTTGGTATTGAATTTGATTTGGCAGAGATTTGAAATGAGCCAAAAGTTGGTTAACCCAAATTTCAAGTCAATTAGAGTTGATTTGTTTATGTTTGGCTCAATTTGATTCATTTAGGCTAAGCCAAGTTCATATGATTATTTAGGATGTTTTGGTTCAATTAGTTTGGTTTAGTTTATCTTAGATTTAATTTTGGCTCATTTGAATTCAATTGGGTCAGATGGGTTAATTTGACCAATTTGACCAAATTGGCCAAATTATCAATGGTTGGGTGTTGGTTTGGGTTTAGTTCACCAGTTGAAGATGATTGTAGGCTTTGTTTCAATTAATTTGTATTTGGTTTTGATTTAGGCCAACTTGACCCTTTAGGTCAATTTGGCTAAGTAGTTGGATTCAATTGAGTCCAATTATGGCTTTGGTCAAGTTCAACAATCAATTTGGAATGAACTTGAGCAATTAGTTACAATCAATTTGGTTTATATATTGATTTGACCCAATTTGGTCTTTAGGTCAATTTGGGTCCAACTTGGGTTAAGAGGGACCAATTGGGTTTGGTTTGACTCAATTGGTCAAATCATATTCAAATATTGATTTTGATTTGGTATGAATGATTGGTTTCAAAGATTTGGCTTAGGTTGCAATTTAGCTAGTTCATATGGGTTAAGGGTTGACTTGGTCAAATGACCGACTTCTTGACCTAATTTATGGTAATTGATCAACTACGGTGATCACAAATCATAATGGGAGGTTTTGATCGACTTGGTTCTATCCAATTTGGGAAGGATTACAACTTGACTCAAATAGGTCAAATTGCCTTGTTTGGGTCAGGAGGACTAATTGGATTTAGTTGGCTTAATTTTTGGTTGAGTTTGATTTAGTTGAGTTTATATATGGATTTGGGATTGATATATAAATTCAATTGTAATTGGCTTGGGTTCAAATGGGTTTTGTTTTATTTGAACATTTCAAGTCAAAAGGGTTAAGTTGGTTTGACTTGGTTGTCATTATGATTGAAGGTATGATTGATTCATGAGAAAATCAATTGAATTTGGGTTTTGGAATGAAGGAATTTGGCTAAGTCCATGGAGTTGGGTCATGTGGCTTAGGTTTGGATTTTGATTTGGTTTGATTTAGTTTTGTTGATTTAAATGTTCATTTAAATTTGTGAAGATGATTGAAAATATGGTTGATTTGTGAGAAAATCAATTGAGTTTGACTTGATTTGGATTAATATTTGGCTAAGTCCATGGGATAGGTCATATGGCTTAAGAAGGGTTTTGATTTAATTTAATTTAGTTTAATTTAGTTTTGATCATTTGAATGTAGATTTGATTTATATTTAAGAAGATGATTGAAGATATAAATTGATTATGAGAAAATAAATTAATTTTGGATTGATTTGGATTAAGATTTGGTAAAGTATTGGGATAGTCATACCCTAGAAAGGTTTCAAGTTTTGATTTGATCAAGGTCTTCAATCATTTGGTTTTGAAATTTGGTTTTGGATTTGGATTTTAATTTGATGTTTGAACGAACTTGAGGTTTGGTTTTAGAAGATGAACATGGATTGGATTTGTAAGGTAGGTGGATTATCCTCATCCCCGAGGCATAACCTAATCCTATGGTTAACCTTCTAAGTCTTAGCTTATGTTAAGTGTTTACCCAATTTCTAGAAGTGTCTTATGACTAGAGAAGTCTTAGTATTTAGAAGACTCCTATGTCTAAGATGGGAAGATTGTTTTTGCGCTCCAAAAGTGAGGTCAATAGGCCTTAGGCTCTATAGTTTTGCCCTTTGAGATAGATGATTGGAAGACCTAAACCAAGTTTTATATTATAGAATCAGATACATCTTTCAATACTTTGCTAGCAAGACCATGGATACATGAGAAAAACATAATTCCATCCTCACTACATTAGTGTATAAAGTTTGTGAGAGATGGGATCATCTACGGTGTCAAAGGAGATCTCAAGCCATTTACAGTTCACCAGGTCACATATATGAAGATGCGCTTACTACCTCACACAAAATTAATAAGTCTATTCTCATTTAACCCCAAAGTTTAGGTTTCTTTTATTGTATTTCTTTTAGGTTAAGGTTTTTTATTCGTTTAGGGTTAGGATTTATTTTTTACTTATTTTAAAGTTTTATTTTAGCTCTTTTTTGGTTTAGGTTTTATTTAGTTTTATTTTATTTTATTTTAGGTTTATTTTAGGTTTCTTTTTTTATTTTACGTTTAGATTTTATTTTATTTAGGTTTCTTATTCTAAGTTTATTTCATTTTTGTTTAGTTTTAATTTTAACTTATTTTATTTTAGTTTAATTTTATTAGTTTTTTTTTTTTATTTGTAGGTTTAGGTTTAAGTTTCAGTTTAGGTTTTTATTTTATTTTATTTTATTTAGGTTTATGTTTTTTATTTTTTAATTTTAATATTTTATTTAGTTTTGGTTTAGGTTTTTAGGTTTTTAGGGTTTAGGGTTAAGGGTTTAGGATATATGGTTTAGGGTTTAGCTTTGGCTATGGGTTTAGGAGTTAGGGTTTGGGAGGGTAAAGTGTAGAGTGTAGGCCTAGGGAGGGCCCAGGGTTTAGGGTATAGGGAGAGTTTAGGTTGGATGGCCCAGGGTGGTGTGGTTTTTATAGTAGGGATTTAGGATTAGAGGGTTTTATAGGAGGGATTAGGGAGGTGGAGCCCATTTGGGAGGGAGGTTTAGGGTTTAGGTGGTGTAGGAGGTGAGTTTAGAGGTTTAGTTATTTGTATTCTGGGCACAGGAGGGTTTTATTTATTTTTTCTTTATTTTTTAAATAAATAAGTTTATGTTTATTTATTTTATTTTATTTATTTTATTTATTTATTTATTTTGATTTAAATTTTAGTTTAGTTTAGGTTTAAGTTTTATTTAGTTTTATTTTATTTTATTTTTTTAGGTTTAGGTTTTATTTTTATAGGTTTAGGTTTAGTTTTATTTTATTTTTGGTTTAGGCTTTAGGTTTATTTTATTTTATTTTATTTTTATGTTTAGTTTATTTTTAGTTTATTTTATTTTATTTAGGGTTTTTGGTTTAGTTTATTTTAGGTTTAGGTTTAGGTTTATTTATTTTAGTTTAATTTTAGGTTTATTCATTTTATTTATTTTAGGTTTTAGTTTTTTAGTTGGGTTGTTTTATTCTTTAATTATTTTAGGTTTTTAGGTTTATTTTTAGGTTTAGGTTTAATTTTATTTTTTATTTTTATTTTCACTTTTAGGTTTATTTATTTTATAGTTTAGTTTTTTAATTATTTTATTTTATTTTTTTCTTTTTTATTTTTATATTTTATATTTGGTTTAGGTTTTGTTTAAATTTTATTTTATTTATTTTTTATTTATTAAGGTTTAGGTTTTATTTAGTTTTAGTTTAGGTTTTATGGTTTAGGGTGGTGTGGGTTGGTGAAAGGTTAAATAGGGTGGATTTTGGGGGTTTAGGGTTTGGGTTAGTTAGGAGGGTTTTGGGTAGGATTTAGGTAGGCTCAGAAGGGTTTAGATAGGAGGGTGGGTGGTAGTGTATGTTGGTGTGGTTTAGTTTAGTATTTTGGGTTTGGTATTTAGGTGTTTGGATTTAGGTTTAGGGTTTAGTGTTGGTTTTTTAATTAAGCAAAGGTAGGTCAAGTTTATTTAGTTTATTTTTGATTTTGTAGACTTTATTTTAATTTTATTTAGTTTGTTTACATTTTAAGTTTATTTAATTTAGTTTATGTTTTATTTTAGTTTATTTTAGGGTGGTTTAGTAGTTTTAATTGAGTTTTTGTTTATTTTAATTTTAGGCTTATGTTTTATTTTTATTTTCATTTATGTTTAGGTTTTATTATATGTATAGGTTTAGGTTTGGTTTTATTTTTTAGTTTAGGTTTAGGATAATTTTTTTATTATATTTATTTAGGTTTGTTCTTAGGTTTATTTTAATTTTAGTTTTAATTTTATTTTTTAATTTTGTTTATTTTAGTTTTATATCATTTTATTTTTAGGTTTAGGTTTAGGTTTTAATTTAGATTTTATTTTATTTTATTATTATTTTATTTAGGTTGAGATTTTAGGTTTTATTAGTTAAGGTTGTTTTTAATTTTTAGGTTTAGTTTTATATTTATTTTTTTAGGTTTAGGTTTTAGGTTTTTTATTTTAGGTTTATTTTTAGGTTTTACTTTTAGTTTATGTTTAGGTTTTTTTTAATTTAATTTATTTTATTTAGTTTATGTTTAGTTTATTTTAGGTTCGGGTTTTATTTATATTTATTTAGTTTATTTTAGTTTAGGTTTAGGTTTATTTTATTTTGTTTTATTTTATTTTATTTTAGGTTTAGGTTTTTTAGTGTAGATTTAGTTTTATTTTATTTTTTTAAGTTTATTTTAGGTTTTATTTAGTTTTATTTTATTTTATTTTAAGTTTATTTTATGTTTAGTTTTTTATTTTATTTTTTTTAATTAGGTTGATTTTATTTTTAATTTAGTTTAGGTTTATTTATTTTATTTTAATGTTTTTATTAGTTTATTTTATTTTATTTTTAGGTTAGGTTTAGGTTTAAGTTTAGGATTTTATTTTATTTTATTATTTATTATTAAGGTTTAGGTTTTATTACATTTTATGTTTAGGTTTTGTTTTTAGGGTTTAGGTGGGGTTTAGGGTTTAGGTTTCAGGTTTAGGCTTTAGGGTTTAGGGTTTTTAAAGTAAACTTGTTGGTTTATTTATTTAGTTTATTTTATTTTGTTTATTTTATTTTTTAGTTTAGTTTATTTTTTTGTTTTATATTTTAGTTTAGTTTTTTTATTGGTTTAGATATTTTATTTTATTTTTTTGGTTTAAGTTTTACATTTTTTTTTTTTATTTTACATCTTAGGTTTTCTTTTAGTTTAGGTTTAGGTTTATTTTAGTTTATTTTATTTTAATTAGTTTAGGGTTTAGGTTTAGTTTATTTTAGGTTTAGGTTTTTATTTTAGTTTAGTTTAGGTTTATTTTATTGTGTTTATTTTATTTTATTTTGGGTTTAGTTTTTTTTGTTTAGGGTTTTATTTTATTTTTTTATTTATGTTTTATTTTTAGGTTTAATTTTAGTTTTAGATATTTAATTAATTTTTTTATTTTATTTTAGGTTTATTTTAGATTTATTTTTTTTTTTATTTTATGCTTAGTTTTTATTTTGTTTAGGTTTATTCTTATTTATTATGTAGGTTTATTTTATTTTAGTTTAGTTTAGGTTTTAAATAATTTTATTTTAGTTTATTTTATTAGTTTATTTTATTTCATTGTTTTGCTTTTAGGTTTTAATTTCAATTTTAATTTAATTTATTTTTATTTCATTTAGGTTATTTACTTTTATTTTTTAGGTTATATAGTTTAAGTTTAGGTTTAGGTCAGTGGGTTAGAGTGGTTTAGTGGCAGGGATAGGGTTTAGGGTTTGTGGTTGGGGTTTGGGATTTGGTTTAGGAGGGTTTAGGGTTTAGTTTTGTGGCTTTAGGTTAGGGTTTTATCAGTTTAACAGGGTTTAGTAGTTTAGGTGGTGGGTAGGGTACAGGTTTAGGGTTTAAGGTGGGGTTTAGCAAAGTTTTAGGGTTTATAGTTTAGGGAGAGTAGTTGTGGGTTGGTGGGTTGGTTGTCACTGTGGTAAGGTTTAGGGCATGTTTTTTAAGTGTAGTGTTTAGAGTTTAGGTTTAGGTGTAGGTTTGGTTTAGAGTTTAGGGTTTAGGAGGAGTTATCAGGTTTAGAGAGGGTTTAGTTAATAGGGTTTAGGGTTTAGGTTAGGATTTTATTTTTATTTTATTTTAAATTTAGAGTTTATTTAGTTTCATTTGATAGGTATTTATTTTATTGGTTTTATTTTGTTTATTATTTAGGTTTAGGTTTTTTTAGTTTTAATTTTATTTTATTTTGGGTTTAGGTTTTATTTTTTTATTTTAGGTTTAGGTTTATTTTATTTTATTTTTAGGTATTAGGTTTATTTTGGTTTATTTTATTGTTTAGGTATAATTAATTTATTTTATTTTATTTAGTTTAGGGTTTAGGTTTAGTTTATTTTAGGTTTAGAGTTTTATTTATTTTAGTTTAGTTTATTTTAGTTTAGTTTAGGTTTATTTTGTTTTCATTATATTATTTTTATTTTAAGTTTATTTTTTTTGTTTTGGGTTTAGGTTTTATTTTTTATTTATTTTTAAATTTTATTTTTAGGTTTATTTTTTAGGTTTAGGTTTTTATTTAGTTACATTTAGCGAAGACTTACCTAGGGATGATGCAACTACCTCTTTACATTATAATGGATGTTGGTAGATGCAGCTATCTAGTTCGTTGACATAAGTGTATGGTCAATATTATGAGTCTAAGAATCCTTGCCTACTTAAGGATCAACATCTCCGAACTCCAAAAAGAAAAGATGATGTTGGGAGGATTCAATAAACAAGGTGAGAGGGCGTTGTGGTGTTTATTTTTGGATATATGGGGTGGGTGGGTACTTTTAGGAGAGATCGGGTATAATATTGAGGTATGATGTACTATCAAAGATAGAAGCATCACCCTAAATGGACCTAATCACATAATAAGGACTCTAAGAAATGATGGGTCTTAATGGAAGATTTTTCCCCTACTTTACGGATGAATAAAGTATGGTTTCTATTAAACCAGATACTTAAGTTCCATATGGAGGTAAGCCTCCACAGTTAATTACATCTTAAGAAATGAAATTTCCTAAGAATACACTCGTTTAAAGTTGACAATTATCATCTCCAAAGATTTCAAGGTTAGATTATCAAAGGATTTGTTGTATTTAGAAAATCAATTGGGAAAGTTCAAGGAGAAGACTTATTTTTAGAATCCAAATGAAATAAGTAGGAAATGCTCATGATACTAGGAAGCCTAGTGAAAATTCCAATCTATCCTATGATTGGCCTTTATAATTTTGAAGTTGAGGAGATTTATATGTTTTGACTTGAAATTTAATTAGATTAAAGGCTTATAATCCACTAACACAAGGTTGTGTCAATGCCTAAGAGGTGAGGATTTATACCCAAAGGAAATAGCCACCTGGAACCTAAATCTAGAGCTTTAGTATGAGCTAAAGCATGACCTAAATCTGCAGTGGACATAAGGGTTTATCTCCAAGAGAGAATAAGTTGTCCGACTTGGACTTATAACCACTGAGTTCGCCTACTAACTCCTACCATTTTAAAATCATGTAGTCCCATCTTATGAATTGCAAGATAGCAAGAGTAGTTATTTAATTAGAAAGAGACAAAAGTCCTAAACACACTAAGAGACTAGAGCATGAGTGGTATGAGCATGACTTAATCTTTAGATGGAAAATCTTTTCTAATTTTATTTCATTTTAAACACATTTATTTCAGAGGCTTTAGGATTTCTTATGCGAAAATGCATGATGAAATAAGTTAGTTGTCAAATCAGCTAGAAGAAGGTGTTCTCCACCACAAGAGATGCCCTCACAGGTCAAGCATTCCTTTATCATGCAAGGATGTAGATCCTTCATGTTCAAGAGAGAAAGAATACGCGTGCATTATGTGAAACATACAACCATAGAGCTAAGGGGTTGCTAAATCTTTTAATTATCTTATTTATTTATGTCTTTACATGATGAAGTCATGAGTGATTAGTTGGGTAAAAAAGTTATTTTTATCCTAAGAGCCAAATCGTATACAAGCCACACATTAAAGCATCAATCATTTAAGAAATTATGAAAGGCATGTCATCCTAATGCATGATGTAAACTTAACATCAAATAATTATATAAACTATCATAAAAGAATAAATGATCGGTGCAATCAGGAACTGACATACAACCCGAAGAGAGTAAAGATGGATAGCCGAGCTTTACCTTTATACATCCTGGAATATGAAAGAATAATTAAAATTATATTAAATGCAATGGGGTCTTTCTTCATATCTCCATTTTTATTTGGTTCCTTCTTTGATTTGATGGTGCTTGCTTCAAAGGCCCATAGGGCACCCTAGGACAAAGCTTTCTAGGCATTGCTCATCCTAATCTCTCATAGCACTAATCTTAATTCCTATTGCAAAATTACATTTATGTGGGAAAAGTAAATCTAACTAGACCTACAAAATATAGGTAAGCTAAATATGTATATAATCCTGAGTAATTGTATTTATAATTTGGACTTAGCATCCTACACATGGGTAACTAAGCCCACCTATCCTAACTTGGATTATGCTTAAAGATTTAAGCAACCAGCAAAAAGAGCATTCACATTTATTTTTAGGCATACCTTAAGCATAATCCCCTGTAGAAAATATGATTAGGCTAATATTGGCCTATCATCCAGTTTATGAAGCATACACGCTAACATCCACTCTAAAATAATACATGATATGACAAAATATACATAACAACTACACTGTTCTAACTTAGAGCTAGAAGTGGTGACTTTATTCTAATGTGTGTATTAAGGCTTGTGTGGTAAGCATTATTGTTGTAATTTCTAAGTGTAGAAGGATTCAATTTAACCTGAAAGGTTGATATCACTTGAAGTAGTTAAATTGATTTGAGAATTTTAATTTGTGTTTTCTTTTGTTTCATTTGATTACACTTAAATATACATAACACCTACACTGTTCTAACTTATAGCTAGAAGTAGTGACTTTATTCTAATGTGTGTATTAAGGCTTGTGTAGTAAGTCTTGTTAAGCATTATTGTTGTAATTTCTAAGTGTAGAAGGATTCAATTTAACATGAATGGTTGATATCACTTGAAGTAGTTTAATTGATTTGAGAATTTTAATATGTGTTTTCTTTTGTTTCATTTGATTACACTTAACAACTAAGTGTTATAAAGTGAGGAAAAGAGGATTGCTCTTTCATCCATACATTATGTCACTTTCTAAAGTATATTAATTTAGTTGTTTTAGTGAATGTCTAATTAAATGATGTAATTAATCTTAAGTTTAGGTTCACTTTAAATTATCCAAATAAAATGAAAGGCATCTTAAGATTAATCTAATTCAATTACTACCACATGACATATATTAAATCATTCCTTTCCATCACATGTAACATGCATATGATTTAATCCTAGTGGATCTATACATGCAACATCTTTTAGCACACTTAAATGATGAATGTTTGTGTATGTTTAGAATTTATATGTTATTTGATTGAATTATTTAAACATATTAATTTAAAACTTTACCAAAATTCTTATACAAGAAGGACATAAGAATGAAATAAATAAGCATGTGCCATTGTTAACCTAAGGAAGTGAGTTAATCAAATTATCTCCTTAGAGCTAAAAGCCTCAATTCTCTGGATGTCCACACTATTTACCCATTTGCATTCAAACATATGTAAATTCATATACATGAATAGGAAGTAAGCTCCAAATCATATGGCTAATTAATTCAACCACTTATTCAATTATGAATGCATGCAATTTTAATGTAAAATGGGATTTTCATTCACTAATCACATATACATATACATGTATAAAGATATAGGCAAGTATGTCTCATTGTTAAACTAGGAAAGTGAGGTAATTAAATGACCACCTTGAGGCTAACTAAAGCCTCATTCCTAGGATATCCGACTATATACTTGCTTTTCTTGGACACACATGGATGTACAAATAAATGAGGGAAAGAAAACCATGCAAAGATTGTATATTTTTTTATTGAATCATTTATATATATGAATTAAAGCTCTATCCAAATTCTAATGTTGAAATACATAAGAATGAAATCAAATAGATATGTGATGTTGTTAAACCAAGGAAGTGAGGTAATCAAATGACCTCCTTGGAGCTAGCCAAAGCCTCGTGTTCCCGTGGATGTTTAGACTATATACCAATTACCATTCAATCTTATATAAATCAACACATGAATAGAGGAAAGAGAACTCAACATTCATACGCTTATGTTATAAGCACATGCATTCTTATGCATTTATAACTAGCACCATAACACATATTATTATTCATTTATAAGCTTTTGAAAACACATTTGGATTTAATAGTGATAATAGCCATGCTTATCTTAAATTAAATCAACACATGCAAGCTTAAATAAAAGAAATCCATTTTATTTTACTTGATTTTGAAAACATGGATGCATGAATTCAATTGACATACCAAATTTAACATGATTGGAAAGAGGACAATCAAATATAAGCATGTGATTCATTCAACCAAACTAGTTCTTCATGATAATCAAATAAAATAAGATTTTTAAAGCAAACCAAAGCTTCTTTATTAATTAAGTTTTGGAATTGATTTTATTTAAAGAGGAGAAGAGAAACATTACTAGGTGTTTTAAACCCATTCCCACATTAGTGATTTGATTTAATTTAAGAAAATGTAATTAGGTTGATTTTTTAGCTTAGTTAAGTTGAACCCTTAATTAGATGTATTAATCACCCTTATGTCACCTTAAAGTAATTAACTAAATAATTATGAGCCAACATGATTTGCATGGAAAATAAACTTGTAAATGATCTTAGGAATTAAAATGGGCCTAATGCTGACTATGATTAATAGTTAATTAGACTAGACTTAATTAACTCTTATGATTTTCCCACACATGTGGATTAACCATAATTTTATAAACACCTTTACATTATTAAACACCCAAAACATCTAGCACATGATTTAAATAATTAAGGCCTGATGTGATTATGATTTCAATTTAATTATGTGATTTAATTAATTAGTTAAACCTTAATTAATTTCATTTTAAAAAAGGGTGAAATGAACTTAGGGAAAGCGGTCCCTACCCTATTCCTTAGTTCACTTACTATTGAACAATGGTTAATAAACTTAATTAACTAATTCATTATTGTTCATGCTATTAATTAATTAATTAACTTAAAAGAGTAGTTACAGTTTAATTAGCTAAGTTTCTAATAAATTGAGTAATAAAGCCCAAGAACATCATGGGAGGTAGAGGTCATCCCATTAAATTAACCCACAAAATTTGAGATTAATTGGTCAAGTAATGGAGTAGTTAAGCTAATTAATTTTGTAGAAAGCATTCACATTTATTGGGAAGATTGTTTTAAGTCAATAGCCTTAGGCTCTATAGTTTTGCCCTTTGAAATAGATGATCATATTAGACTGATACATCTTTCAATACTTTGCTAGGGAGACCATGGATACATGAGAACAACATAATTCCAATCACTACATCGGTATAAAGTGAGAGATGGGATCATAAGGAGATCTGCCATTTGTGAGTATATATGATGATGTGGCTACTACCTCATCAAAATCAGCAAGTCTATTCTCTCGAACTTGCCCAGAGTTTAGGTTTCTTTTATTTTATTTCTATTTTGGGTTTAGGTTTTTTATTCGTTTAGGGTTTAGGTTTTATTTTTTACTTAATTTTAAAGTTTTATTTTTAGCTATACTTTTTGGTTTAGGTTTGTAGTTTTATTTTATTTTATTTTAGGTTTCTTTTTATTTTACTTAGATTTTATTTTATTTGTTTCTTATTCTTAGTTTATTTCATTTTTTAGTTTAATTTTACTTTTAGTTTTTTTATTATATTTTAGTTTAGGTTTTTTATTTTTATTTTTAATTTTTATTTTAGTTGGTTTTTATTCTTAGGTTTATTTTATTTTAGTTTTAGTTTATATGTTTTACTTATTTTATTATTTTATTTTTTATTTTTTTATTTTATATTTTAAGGTTTAGGGTTTAATTAGTTTAGTTATTATTATTAATTTTGTTTTATTATTTTTATTTGTTATTAGTTTATTTAGGGTTTAGGTTTATTAGTTTAGTTTATTATTATTATTATATTATTATTATTATTATTATTATTGTTTTAATTATTTATTTTGTTTTGGGTTTATTTGGTTTTAGGTTTAATGTTTTTTTTGGGTTTAATTATGTGGTTTAGGTTTTCTAGTTTAGTTTTAGTTTTTTGGTATTTAGATTTTAGTTTAGGTGGGGTTATTAGAGTTAAATTTATTTGTTATTATTTAGCTATAGTATTTTATCTTTAGTTTTGGGTTTTATTTATCTTAGTTTATTAGTTACATCAATTTAGTTAGTTTTATTAATTTTGGGATCCTTTTAGTTTAGTTATTAGTTTGGGGTTTTAGCTTTTTGTTTAGTTTATTTTTTTTATTTTTTAGGATTATGGTTTTATTTTTTTATTAATTTAGGTTTTAATTTTATTTTATTAGTTTATTATTATTATTATTATTATTATTATTATTATTATTATTATTATTATTATTATTATTATTATTAATTTTATTTAGTTTTTTATTATTTATTATTATTATTATATTATTATTATTATTATTATTATTATTTAATTAGTTAATTTAGTTTATTTATTAGGGTTTTAAGGTTTTAGTTAGTTTATTTAGTTTTAGTTATTAATATCATTTTTAATTATTTTTATTAGTTTTAATTTTTATGTTTATTATTAGTTTTATTATTATTTATTTAGTTAGTTTTGTGAGTTTTAGTTATGTTTTTATTATTAGTTATTTTAATTATTAGTTTTATTATTTATTAGTTTAGTATTATTATTATTATTATTATTATTATTAGTTTATTTATTATTATAATTATTATTATTATTATTACTTATTATTATTTTATTTGTTACTTAGTTTATTTTAGGGTTTTATTTTAGTTTTTAATTTTTTTATTATTATATTTTAGTTATTTTTATTAGTTTTAGTTTTAGGTATTATTTATTATTTTATTTTTTAGTTAGTTTGAGTTTTTAGTTATTTGTTATTATTATTAATTTTTATTTTATTTTGTAATAGTGGGTAGGTTAGGGTCTGGGTTAGATTTAGATTTAGGGTTTAGTTGGTTAGGTTTAGGATTTTATGGTTTGAATCAGTTGTGGTGGTTGTGGTATTATGATTTAGGGTTGGTAGGCCTAGGATTATTAGGGTAGGGTATGGTTTTACATTAAGCAAACCCAGGTATCTAGTTTATTTAGTTTATTTTATATTTTTATTTTTATTTAATTTATTTTAGTATTATTTATTTTATGTTTATTTATTTTATTTTATTTAATTTATTTTTTTAGGTTTAAGTTTATGTATTTTTTTTAGTTTATTTTTAATTTATTTTAGTTTTAGGTTTATATTTTATTTGGTTCATAGTTTATTTAGGTTTATTTTATTTTATTTTTAGGTTTAGTTTGGTTTGTTTTATAGGTTTAATTTTTTTAGTTTAGGTTTAGGTTTATTTAGTTTATTTTATTTTATTTAGTTTATATTAGGTTTAGTTTATTTTAGTTTGGTTTAAGTTTTATTTATTTTTAGTTTAGGTTTAGATTTAATTTATTTTGTTTATTTTTAAGTTTAGTGTTTTTTTTAGTTTTAGTTTTATGTTTTTCTGGTTTTATTTTAGGTACATTTTCTTTTGAGGTTTAGGTTTTTATTTTAGTTTTATTTTCTTTATTTTACTTTTATTTATTTTTATTTTAATTTTAGGTTTGATTTTATTATTTTTTTATTTTAGTTTATTTTCTTTTAGTTTAATTTAGGTTTTATATTTTATTTTGCTTAGTTCTAGTTTTTTTATTTTTTTTTAGCTTTAGGTTTATTTTTAGGTTTATTTTGTTTTTAGGTTTTATTTAATTATCTAGGTTTAGTTTTCTTTAATTTAGGTTTATACTCTAGGTTCAGTTTAGGTCAGTTTAGGTTTAGGGTAGGTTTTTAGGGTTTGGCCTAGGGCTCAGAGGTTTGGGCCCAGAGGGTTTGAGCTCAGGTATGGTTCAGTGGCCTGTTTTATTGTGGTTAGGCCTAGGATTTTAGGGTTGGGGTTAGGGTTTTATTGTTTATTATTATTTTTAAATCAAACCAGAGTTATGTTTCATTTTATTTTATTTATTTTAGTTTATTAATTTATTTACTTTTATTTTATTAATTAGTTTATTTTAATTTAAGTTATTTTTAGTTTTATGTTTTTTTTTAGTTTTTAGGTTTGGGATAAGTTTAGGTTTTTTAGTTTTTTCTTTTATTTTTTTTTAGGTTTGTTTATTTTTTTCATTTTTTAATTTTTTTTATATCATTTTTATTTAGGTTTTGGTTTCTTTTATTTTAGGTTATTTTTTAGGTATTTTATAGGTTTAGGTTTATTTTCTTATTTTATTATTAAGTTAGGTTTGTTTATTTTATTTTAGGTTTAGATTTTAGGTATTTTATTTAGTTCATATTTAGTTTAGGTTTATTGTTTTTTATTTTAGTATTTTAATTTGGGATGTTTTTATTTTAATTATTTAGGTCATTTTAGATTTTAGGTTTATTTTTAAGTTTTATTTAAATATTATTTATTTTTTATTTTAGTTTGATTATTTTATTTATTTATTCTTTAGTTTAGTTTAGGCTTTTTTAGTTTAGTTTATTTATTATTTTATTTTTTTTAGGCTCAGTTAGGTTTATGTTTATATTTTATTTTATTTATTTAGGTTTAGTTTTTAATTTATTTTGTTATATTTAGGTTTCAGGTGTGGTTTTAGGTTTTAAGGCCTAGGGTTTGTTTATGGTTGTGGGTTTAGGGTTTTAGGGTTTAAGGTTTAGTGTTTAGGCCTAGTGGTTTCAGGATTTTGTGGTTTTTTATTTTTTTTTAAAAAGCAAACCTTTTATTATATTTATGTTAATTACTAAGTTTATTTTAATTTTTATTTAGGTTTATTTATTTTTTTAGTTTATTATTTTAGTTCATTTATTTTAGTTTTCTTTATATTTTTTATTTTTAAGTTTATTAGTTTTAGGTTTATTTTTAGTTTATTTTATTTTATTTTAGGTTTAGGTTTTATTTTATTGATTAATTTATTGTTTTATTTTACATTTAGTTTATTTTAGGTTTTAATTTAGATATTTATTTTAGTTTTATTTTTAGTTTAGGTTTAGGTTTATTTATTTGTTTATTTTAGGTTTTATTTTATTAATTTTTTATTTTATTTTTATTTATTTTACATTTTATTTTTAGGTTTATATTTTAGGTTTAGGTTTTTTATTATGAGGTCCATATTATTATTTATTTTTATCTTTATTTATTTTATTTTTTATTTAGTTTTATTTTATCTAGTTTATTATTTTATTAGTTAGGCTTTGTAGCTCATTATTATTTATTTTGGTCTAGTTTAGGTAGTATTTATCAGTATTTAATAGGCAGGTTTATTTGTGGTTGATCAGTCAGGGTTAGGGTTTAGGGTTTAGGGCCTAGAGCCCAGGTTTGGGCCTCAGGGCTCATAGGTCAGGTGTAGTATTAGTGTAATGTGGCTCATGGTTATAGTGGCCTAGGTTTAGTATGGCTTTTGATAGGGCTCAGGGTCAGGTTAGGGTCAGGCCTAGCAGTGGCCTAGGGCTCCAGGCCTATGGCCTATGGCTCAGTTTGGCTCAGCTCATGGCACATTTTAGTGCAGCATCTTTCTTAAAACCAAGCAAATGCTAGGTTTATTTTAGCCTAGTTTATTTTATTTATTCTTTAGTTATTTATCTTATTTATATCATTTATTTTTAGGAGCTATTTTATTATTTATGTTTTTAGTTTTAGTTTAGCATTTTAGTTTTTTTATCAGGGCCTAGCTAGGCCTAGGGCCTAGTTTAGTGTAGTAGTTAGGGTTTAGGGTTTTAAGAGCCTAGTCAGTTTAGGTAAGGTCTGGTCAGTGGGCCCAGGGTCAGTATTTATAGGATTAGGCCTAGGGTAGGGCTCAGTTTGTTAGTATTTTTTAGGCCTAGGGTAGGGCCCAGATTAGTTTTATTTTAGGCTTAGGTTGTGGTTTATTTAGGATTTTAAGATTTTATTTTATTTTTGAACAAAATAAGTTCATTTTGGTTTTATTATCATTTACTAGTTTATTATTTTATTTCTTAATTTAATTTTTATTTATTTATTTAGGTTTATTTTATTTAAGCTAAGTTTAGATTTTATTTTAACTGAGTTTAATTTTTATTTTATTTTAGGTTTAGTTTGTGGTTTAGGGCCTAAAGTTTAGGCCTAGGGTTATGGTTATTATTCAGGGCCATTATTTATGATTTCTTTTGGGTCAGGGTACCATTAGCCTCTCCTTTTTGTGAGCCAGGATCAGTTTGGTGGCCTGTTTAAGCTCATTTTAATGATTTTATTTTATGTTAGACAGTTAGTTTTATAGCCTGTGGTCTGGGCCTAGTAATGACTCAGGGTCAGGTTTAAAGCCTTGGCCTAGGGTCAGTCAGCCCAGGGTTAGGGCTAGGTCAGGGTTTTACTTAATTTAGGGTCAGGTAGGTCCCAGGGCCTAGGTCCATGTTTAGTTTAGGTCATTAATGCAAACCAGGGTTTTAGTCATTTAGTGGTTTTAGGTATTTGGTAAGTTTTTTTTTAAATTAAGCAAACCAGGTTTAGGTTTATTTAGTTTATTTTAGTTTATTTAGATTATTTTATTTTTATTTTATTTATGTATTTTATATTTAGTTTATTTATTTATTTATTTATTTTATTTTAGTTTATTTTATTTAGTTTAGATAAGTTTTATTTTAGTTGGTCTTTTATTTTATTTTCAAGTTCAAGTTTTATTTTATTTTAGTTTAGGTTTATTTTATTTTATGTAGGGTTTTATTTATTTTTATTTTAGGTTTTATTTTTAGTTTAGTTTAGGTTTATTTTAGTATTTTATTATTTTATTTTTAGGTTTTGGGTTTTATTTATTTATTTTAGGTTTAGTTTATTTTAGTTTAGTTTATTTTTTTAGTTTTATTTATTTTATTTATTTTAGGTAGTTTTGGTTTTGGTAGGTTTTATTTATTTATTT
Source organism: Cymbidium sinense (assembly GCA_021442155.1). NCBI lineage: Eukaryota > Viridiplantae > Streptophyta > Magnoliopsida > Asparagales > Orchidaceae > Cymbidium > Cymbidium sinense. Next base: position 359,425,271 of record CM038214.1, on the reverse strand, counting down.
AAGTTTTTATGTTTAGGTTTATATTTAATATTTATTTATTTTATTTTAGGTTATTATGCTAATTATTTTATTTATGTTTAGTTTTATTTTAATGTTTTATTCAGTTTATTTATTTTTTTTTATTTAAGTTATTATTTTATTTAATTTTATTAGTTTATTTATTTTTATTTAGGTATGTTATTTTATTTTATTTATTTAGGCTAGTTTCTTTATTTTTTTATTTTTATTTTAGTTTATGTTATTTGTGGTTTTAGAGCTCAGGATTTATATTTTGGTAGGTTAGTAGGGAGGCCAGGGGCTCATCAGGTTGGCCTGGGTAGGCTAGTTCAGTGGTCAGTGGTTTATTTGGGATTAGGTCATGTAGGGTTTAGAAAGGTAGTAGTAGGGTTTAGTTTATAGGGCCTAGAATTAGGGTTTAGTTTTTAAAAAAGCAAGCAGTTATTTAGTTATTTATTTATTTATCTTATTTATTTATTTATTTGTATTTTTATTATTTAGTTTAGTTTATTTATGTTTAGGTTTATGCTATTTTTTTTAATTTAATTTAATTTTTATTTTATTTATAGGTTTAGTTTTATTTTTTTTATTTTAGAGTTTATTTTTATTTTATTTTATTTAGGTTTAGGTTTTTATTTTATTTATTTTTAGTTTATATATTTTATTTAGGTTTTAGGTTTATTTTAGTTTATTTTATTTTATTTTGTTTTGTTAGGTTTAGGTTTATGATTTTATTTTTATTTTATTTTAGTTTTATTTATATTTAGTTTAGTTTTTTTTTTAGGGTTTAGGTTTTATTTTATTTATTTTAGGTTTAGTTTTTTATTTAGTTTTATTTACATTTATTTTATTTTTTTATTTTACATTTAGTTTTTTATTTTATTTAGTTTTATTTTAGGTTTATTTTTTATTTTATTTTAGTTTTTTATTTTATTTTAGTTTAATTTTTATTTTTATTTTATTATATTTTAAAGTTTAGGTTTAGGTTAGTTTATTTTATAAGTTTTATTTATTTTATTATTTATTATTATAGATTTTTTTATTTTATTTTTAGTATTTGGTTTGGGTTTGTTTTGGTTTAGTGGCCTAGGTTTGTAGTTAGGGTTTAGGGCTCAGATTTTAGGGTTTAGGGTCTAGATTTTAGGGTTTTAGGGTAGGGTTAGGGTTAGGTTTTGTGTAGGTTTAGTAGTGTTAGGGAGTGGTTTTTTTATTTTTTTAATCTTAATTTTATTTTCTTTTAAAAACAAGCAAACCAGTAGTTTAGTTTAGTATTATTTTATTTATATTTTATTTATAGTTTATTTTATTTATTTTTTTATTTATTATATTATTATTTAGGTTTTTATTTTAGTTTATTTAGGTAGTTGTTTTATTTTTTTAGTTTATTTTATTTTTATTTTAGGTTTAGTTTTATTTTTATTAGTTTAGGTTTTAATTTATTTATTAGGTTTAGTTTTTATTTATTTTATATTTTTTAGTTTAGGTTTAGGTTTATTTTGTTAATTTTATTTTATTTAGGTTTAGGTTTAGTTTTGTTTTATCTTTTAGTTTATTTATTTTAGTATTTATTTTTTTAGGTTTTGTTTAGGGTTTAGGTTTATTTATTTATTTTATTTTAGGTTTTAGTTTTTTATTTTATTTTAGGTTTTTATTTTTTTATTAGTTTTATATTTTATTTAGTTTTTATTTTTTTAGTTTAGTTTTATTTTTTTATTTTATTTTATATAGTTAGGTATTAGGTTTATTTATGTTTTATTTTATTTTATCTTATTTAGCATTTTTTTTTATTTTATTTTAGGTTTTATTTAGTTAGGTAGTTTTTTTTAGCATTTGGTTTTTTTAGTTTAGTTTAGTTAGGGTTTTGGGGTAGGATTAGGGCTCAGGTTAGAGGTCAGGGTTTAGGGTTTAGGAGGCCTAGGTTAGTTAGTTAGGCTCAGTGTTTTATTTAGGTTGAGTGGTTTTCCTTTTAATAGACAAACAAACATTCTTTTTGTTTATTTAGCTATTTTATATTTCATTTATTTTATTTATTTTTTATTATTTTATTATATTTAGGTTTATTTATTTAGGTTTATTTAGTTTATTTTTTTTAGGTTTAGGTATTAGAGAGTTTTATATTTTATAAGGTTTAGGTTTTATTTTATTTTAAGTTTATTTTTAGTTTAGGTTTAGGTTTATTTTATTTTATTTAGTTTAGGTTTAGGTTTAGTTTTAGTTTAGTTTATTTATTTAGTTAGGTTTATTATTTTTATATTTTGTTTTATATTTTAGTTTTAGGTTTATTTTTTTATTTTTTATTTTAGGTTTTTTTATTTTAGGTTTATATTTTATTTTTATTTTATTTTATTTTATTTATTTTATTTTAGTTTTTATTTTATTTTGGTTTCTTTTATCTTTTTGTTTTATTTGTAGTTATTTATTTATTTAGTTTATTTATTAGTTTTATTTTTATTTTATTTTATTTTATTTATTATTTTTCTTTTATCTTTTATTTTATTTTTTTTTTTTTATTATTTTGTTTATTTTAAGTTATTTATTTAGATAGTTTATTTCAGCAGTTTTTTTCCTATTTTTTTTTTTTATTTAAGTTTGGTTTATTTAGGTTTTATAGTTTGGGTTAGCCCAGTTTTTCATTTATCTTTTTAGCCCAGTTTTATTTAGTTTTCAGGTTTTATTAGAGAGTGGCTCAGTGTTAGGTTTAGTTTAGTGAATCAGGCTCAGGGCCTTATTAGTCAGGATTAGGGCTCAGGTTTATAGTTCAGGTATTTTAGGGCCTAGTGGGCTCATTATTTATATTTTTCTTTAAAAAAAAAGTCAACCAAGTAATTTATAGTTTATTTTCATTATTTAATTTATTTATCTTATTTGGTCTTTTATCTTGTATTTATCATTAAGTTTATTTTAGCCTAGCTATTTATTTTTATTTGGTTTAGGTCATTTTATTTTGGCCTAGTCTTTTATCTTATTAGGATCAGCTCTAGGTTTTATTATTTTATTTATTCATCTTTAGTTATCTTATCTTTATTTCAGATGGCTTAGGCTAGGGCTCAAGGTCAGAGGGCCCAAGCCCAGGTCTTTAGGGCTCCAGGGGGGCCCAGGGCTCAGTCAGGGCCCAGGGTCTAGGGCCCAGGGCCCAGGCCTGTGGCTTTGTGTAGGCTCAGTCAGTCAGTGCCTCAGGTCAGGCTCAGTGCTCAGTGGCCTGTGGCCAGCCCAGTGGCTCAGGTTTGTGGCCCAGGGCTGTTTTAGATTTAGGCCTAGGGCCTAGGATCTAAAGTAGTTTAGGGTTTATTTTTAAAAAAAAAGCAACCTAGTTTATTAGTTTATATTTTTTCTTTATTTTTATATTTTTTATTTAGTTTATTTTTTATTTTATTTAGTTTAGTTTATTTATTTTGTTTTATTTATGTTAGTTTTGTGTTTTATTTTAGTTATTTTTTAGGTTTACTTTAGGTTTATGTTTATTTTTAGTTAGTTTTATTTTATTTAATTTTAGTGTAGGTTTTATTTTTTATTTTAGGTTTATGTTTGGTTTTATTTTATTTTTGTAGGTTTATTTTAGGTTTTTTTTTAGTTTATTTTAGGTTTTTTATTTTAGTTTTGGTTTAGTTTTTTTTTAGTTTATTTTATTTATTTATTTAGGTTTAGTTTAGGTTTTATTTATTTTAGTTTATTTTATTTTAGTTTAGGTTTATGTTTATTTTATTTTGTTTATTTTAGGTTTAGGTTTTTTTATTTATTAGGTTTATTTTTTTTAGATTTAGGTTTTATTTATTTTATTTTATTTAGGTTTTGCCACCATCCTTCAAGATCTTTGGTGGTGGGAACCCATGATAACACATTGCACACTTTAGTTGTGTAACATTGTAAAGAACGCACTCTTCCGCTTTTTCATTAGAAGTCTATGCATTTGATTGGCAGAACCCCCAATGGTTCTATGAAGACTTTTAAGTTGGAGCACCTCTATCAAGAGGTTTGCTAGAGCTCAGAGAGGGTGGTTGTAGCACCTTAGAGAAATAGAAACTCAATGAGTCCCTTGTTGATTACATTCTCGTGGCAACCTAAGCATGAAATGAGAACTACAACTATCAAGAGCATGCCATCGAGATTCTTCTCATGAATATCCATGGCCCTTCATGCTTAAGGGCTTTACCATCAAAACATTCGAGAAATTAATCAAATAACTTTATAAGAGGAAGCCAAACAATACCCCTTTCCCGACCAATCATCTAGCCCAAGTCAATGGTGTTGAGAAGAAGCCGTGGATAGTTATGTCGGGACGAGGGAAGCAGTAAGTTCATGAGAGACTGAGCTCAACCTCCTTGCCACCTCCTCTTCCACCACCTCGCCCATCAGCCACCACACCACCACACAATGATCATTTCCACCACCTCATCTACCCAATAGTGGTGGTATTCATCATCACCGTGTAGCTACTTTCCACCTACTCTTGCCTATAGATTGGATAAGTCATATTCATTCAAGGGAGAGGTAGTTAGGAAAATATTTAAGAATCTCTTAAAGAAATCGAACTTTAAGTTACTAAAGCCTAAGATGCCAGAGGAAGTGGGCTAGAATGATGATCCTAGCTATTGCCCCTACCACTGCATGTTTGGCCATGTCTTAGAGGATTGTATCACTTTTAAGGACTATCTTGAGCACAAGTACAAGTTGAGAGCCATAATTATCTCTACGAAATACTTATTAGAACAACCAACCAGTTATGTTAGAGTAATCCTTGGGATACTTTCGATCTTCTTAAGACCAAAGAAGGTTAAGATATCTCCCTATCCCAAACCTTTAAGAATATCATTTCTATGATCAAGAAGCTTTCCTGCAAGTGCATGAAGATGCTCAAACCTCCAACACCAAGGAAGGTTTGCTAGTTGCAAAGGATAACTGGAGTGACCCAAAGAAGTAGGTCACCATACTTGTCGATAGTCCAAGAGCAGCCATCGCTTGAGTCCAATACTTCCTCCACCCATACCACCCTTTTCTAGCTCCTCTTCAACTAGCAAGAGCATTGTATCTATGGATAAGAACCAAAATCTTTACTCTACATACTTTACTTGATTTCTATCATGTACCTCCACCCAAAAAGAAATTAATGAAGAAAGTTGATTCTACTTATATATTATCTACTTTTGATGCTTTTGATTTTATTCCTATTGAAAGCTCTCCAAGTCTAAATAAAAAATAATAGCTCTAATAGTTCGATTTTTCCTTTCTTTGATTTAGCTGACTATCCTTCTCTAAATTAATCGTTCACCTCTTGAGATTGACTTAGAGTCAACTCGAGGATCCCATAGGAGAAGCAGGTATGCCCAATAAGAAGGTAGAACTTTCCACAAGCTCATCTTTCCAAGATGTCATTGAAGTCAATCTACATAGTAGAAAAATTTTACCTCCTAGGCTAGCACCTTAGGATAAGGGTAAGCAAGTCATTGGTTTTAGTGAGCAAAAAGCCCCTCTATAAGATGCTCCACCCATGGATGTACTTATGGAGGACCAAGCTAGAGTTGATTACCATGTCCTAGCTCACCTTAGAAAGCCCAAGTTAAGCATATGATGCCCTTGTCTTATCCAAATAGAGAGAGAACCTCTAATCAAGGCCTTACTTGATCTAGAGATATGCTTAGCTTAGTGATCACTACTAAAGAGAGGCATGCCACCAAAGACATCTTAGAGTTACATTTAGCGATGAAGACTTACCCTAGGGATGATCGAGCATAACGCCTCTTTACATTACAAGGATGTATGATACAGTTATCCAGAGTGTATTAATCTGTGTGTATCAATCAACATTATGTTGTATTTAAACTCCAAGAAAAGGATGATGTTGAGAATTCAATGAACAAGTGAGAGGGCCTTGTGGTGTTTATTTTAAATGTATGGAGGGCACCATCGATCAGGGAGGTATTTTTTGAGGTGATCTACAACATTGAGGTATGATATACTATCAAAGATAGAGGCATCACCCTGCAATGGACCTAATCACATAATAAGGACTCCTAAGGCATGATGGGTCTTCGAATGTACTGAGATTTTTCCCTACTTTACATGGATGAATAAGTAGGGTTTATATTAAAAAAGGTTCCTATGGAGACAAGCCTCCATAGTTAATTACATCTTAAGAAATAAAATTTTCTAACAATACTCTCAATTAAGGTAGACAATTATCATCTCTATAGATTTCAAGGTTAGACTATCAAATGATCTATTGTATTTGGAAAATCAATTGGGAAAGTTCAAGGAAAAGACTTATTCTTTGAATCCAAATGAAATAAGTAAGAAATTCATATGAAACTTTGAAGCCTAGTGAGCATTCCAACCTATCCTATGGTTGGGATTTATAATTTTGAAGTTGAGGAGATTTATATGTTTTGAGTTGAAATTTAATTAGATCTTATAATCCACCAACACAAGGTTGTGGGAATGCCAAGAGGTGAGGATTTATGCTCGTAGCCCAAGGAAATAGCTACCTCATATCCTAAATCTAGGGATTTAGTATGAGCTAAAGCATGACCTAAATTTAAGCAACATATGGACATAAGGGTTTACCTCCATAAGAGAATAAATTGTCTCGACTTTTGACCAGTACCAACTAACTCCTACAATTTTAAAACCATGTAGTCATCTTATTAATTGCAAGATAGCTAGGTAGTTATTTAATAAGAAAGAGACTAAAGTCCCACACTCTAAGAGACTAGAGCATGAGTGACATGAGCATATGACTTAATCTATAGATGCAAAAATCTTTTCAAATTTTATTTCATTTTAGATAGATCATTTTGACAGAGGATTTAGGATTTCTTATGCCTAAATGCATGATGAAATAGGTTATGGGTTAAATCAGCTAGAAGAAGGTGTTCTCCACCACAAGGGATGCCCTCATAGGTCAAGCATTCCTTTATCATCCAAGGATGGAGATCCTTCATGTTCAAGAGAGAAAGAATATGCATACATGATGTGAAACATACAACCATACAAGTAAGGGGTTGCTAAATCTTTTAATTATCTTATTTATGTCTTAGGCTTTATGATAAGGTTATGAGTTGTTTAAAATTTAGTTATATGTGATTAGTTGGGTAGAAAAGTTATTTTTATCCTAAGAGCCTAATCATCCAAGCCACACATTAAAGCATCAATCATTTAAGAAACTATGAAAATCATGTTGTCTAATACACAATGTAAACATAACATCAAACAATTATATAAACTATCATAAAAGAATAAAAGGTCGGGGGTTACCATACAACCAAGAGAGAAAGATGGGTAGTCAACCCTATGCTTATACAACCTAGAATATGAAAGAATAATTATAATTGTATTAAATGCTATGGGGTCTTCTTCATATCTCCATTTTGATTTGGTTCCTTCTTTGATGGTGCTTACTTCAAAGGCATCATAGGGCACCCCAAGACAAAGCCTTCTAGCCATTGCTTATCCTAATCCCCATAGCACTAATCCTAATTCCTATTGCAAAATTACATTTATATGGGAAAAGTAAATCTAACTACACCTACAAAATAGAGGCTAGCTAAATATACATATAATCCCAAGCAGTTGTATTTATAATTTGGACTTAGCACCTACACATGGCTAACTAAGCTTGCCTGTCCTAACTTGAATTATGCTTAAGTATTTAAGCAACCCGCAAAAAAGCATTCACATTTATTTTAAGCATCCTTAAGCATAATCCCTGAAAACATGATTAGCTAATATTGGCCTATCATCTAGTCTATGAAGCATACACCCTAACATTCAATAAAATAATACATCATAAAACAAAACACATACATCACCATCATAATCCTAACTTAGAGCTAGAAGTGGTGACTTAATTCTAATTGTGTATTAAGGCTTGTGTGGTAAGTCTTGTGCATTAGTGTTGTATTTTCTAAGTGTAGAAGGATTCAATTTAACATGAAAGGTTGATTTCACTTGAAGTAGTTTAATTGATTTGAGAATTTTAATTTGTGTTTTCTTTTGTTTCATTTGATTACACTTAGCAACTAAATGTTATAAAGAGGAAAAGATGATTGCCTCTTTCATCCCTACCTTAAGTCACTTTCTAAAGTATATTAATTTGATTTAGTTCTCTTTAGTGAATGGATTATTAAATGATTTAATTAATCTTAAGTTTAGGTTCACTTTAAATAATTCTATTCAAAATGAAAGGAATCTTAAGATTTATTTAATTGAATTACTACCACATGACATATATTAAATCATTTTTTTCCATCACATGTAACAAGCATACGATTTAATCTTAAGTATATCTATACATGCAACATTTTTTTAGCAAACTTAAATGTTGAATGTATGTGTATGTTTAGAATTTATATTTTATTTGATTGAATTATTTAAACATATTAATTTAAAACTTTATCCAAATTCTTATAAAAAAGGACATAAGAATGAAATTAAATAGGCATGTGTTAAACCAAGGGAAGTGGGTAATCAAATGACCTCCTTGGAGCTAGCTAAAGCCTCATTCTGGATGTCTAGACTATATACCCATTTGCATTCAAACATATATAAATTTGTATACATGAACATAGGAAGTAAGCTCCAAATCATATGGCTAATTAATTCAACCACTTAGTTAATTATGAATGCATGCAATTTTAATGTAAAATGGGATTTTCATTCACTAATCACATATACATATACATGTACAAAGATATAGCAAGTACGTCATCATTAAACCGAAAGTGAGGTAATCAAATGACCTCCTTGGGGCTAACTAAAGCCTCATATTCTGGATGTCCAGACTATATACTTTTTCTTTTCTTGGACACACATGGATGTATACATAAATGAGGGAAAGAAAACCATGCAAAGATTGTATTTTTTTTGATTGAATCATTTATATATATGAATTAAAGCTCTCTAATGTTGAAATACATAAGAATGAAATCAAATGGGTATGTGCCATGTTAAACCAGTGAGGTAATCAAATGACCTCCTTGCTAGCTAAAGCCTCATGTTCTCGGATGTCCGACTATATACCCATTACCATTCAATCTTATATAAATCAACACATGAATAGAGGAAAGAGAACTCAACATTCATACACTTAAGCTATAAGCACATGCATTTCTTATGTATTTATAACTATCATCATAACACATATTATTATTCATTTATAAGCTTTTGAAAAATACATTTGGATTTAATAGTGATAATACACATATATTAAATTAAATCAACACATGCAAGCTTACATAAAAGAAATCCATTTTATTTTACTTGATTTTAAAAAAGATGGATGCATGAATTCAAATGACATACCAAATTTAACATGATTGGAAAGAGGAGAATCAAATATAAGCATCTGATTAATTCCCAAACTAGTTCTTAAGGGCAATCAAATCAAATAAGATTATTTAAAGCAAACCAAAGCTTCTTTATTAATTAAGTTTTAGATTTGATTTAATTTAAAGAGTAGAAGAGAAATCATCACTTGTTATTTTAAACCCATTCCCACATTAGTGATTTGATTTAATTTAAGGAAATGTAATTAAGTTGATTTTATGGGTTAATTAAGTTGAACCCTTAATTAGATGAATTAATTACCCTTACCTATGTCACCTTAAAGTAATTAACTAAATAATTATGAGCCAACATGATATGCATGGAGAATAAACTGCAATGATCCTAGGATAAAAAGGGGCCTAATGCAATTGGCTCATTAATAGTTAGATTAAGGGACTTAATTAATTACTCTATGGTTTTCCACACATGTGGACTAACTATAATTTCATTAAACTCCTTTAGGTTATTAAACACCCAAAGATCTACCCCATGATTTAATTAGTTAAGGTTTGATGTGATTATGATTTCAATTTTATTAAGTGATTTAATTAATTAGTTAAATATTAATTAATTTCATTTTAAAAGGGTGAAATGAACTTAAGGAAAGGGTCCCAACCCTATTCCTTAGTTCACTTATTGAACAATGATTAATAAACTTAATTAACCAATTTATTACTTTCCTGGGATTAATTAATCATTAATTGACTTAAAAGAGTAGTTAAGGTTTAGTTAGTCCATTTTCCTAATTAAGTGATTAATAAATCCCAAGAAAAATTTTGGGAGGCAGAGGTCATCCCATTTAACTCACAAAATTTGGTATTAATTTCTCAAGTAATTAAGGAGTAATTAAGCTAATTAATTTTATAATTAAACTTTAATTAATCCTTAATTACTATTCAAAATTAGTTAAGATAATTTTTAATTAATTCTCCGTTGAAATACCTTTAAAATAAGTATTTATTTGCATGTTTTTATTTATATATGATTTTTAATGATTTTTAGAAGTTTCAGCCATTAAAATGATTAATTAAGCTAAATTAAAGCCTAATCCTGTTGGCTCCATGTGGTGCACTGATGCAACGTGCTTTCCACATGGCACATGAGATTAGCTACTTAATACTTATCGACTGCATCTACGGGTAGTGGCACATGCTTTCTCTCATCGCCGATCTAAGATCGATGGCTATGATTAATCCTAAGCCTTAATAGATTAAATCGATCAATCTAGCGATCTAATCACAATGGCTCAATCATGAATGGATGGTGTGTGTGATTAACATCACAAAGTGAGGAGAATGGAGTTCATCCATCATTGCTCGCTTAATCTGAGCTTACCCAAGCTTGGAACAACTCCAAAAGGATTCCACACCTTCACAACATCGATCAGAGGGGATCCAGTGGTCAAGATCACATGAGAAGCAAGTTTTCTTCAACCTCCAACCCATTTTTGCCTAAGGATTATTTTGGGAAGCATACCTCACCAAAGCTCAAGACTGGTGGCTCAAATAATTGAAGAAGCTTCATCTAGTAGAGATGAAGCCCTATTGAGTAACAATTGGATCAATTACTCATTGTTCACTAAAGGCCATGAATAGATGATTTGGAGTTAGGATTTGATTGAAGTCACACCTCTAGTGCTCGGGAAGCTTGGAAGATGATTCATCCTTACTTCATGAGGCCTAGGGAAGGTGCGTGCAAAGTTAATTTGAGTTTGATGGAGAAATGGGGAAGTTATGTTGGAAATGGGAGTGTCCTATTTTGGGATAAATGAGAATGGTATTTTCTGATCGAGGAATGAGCTTGGGAGCTTAGGAAATGGCTCTAGTGTCTCATCTTGGGTAGCTAGGGCTCTAAGGATTAATTTTTGTGTGTGTTTGAGTGGAAACGAGGGGGTGTATACCCCCCTTCATCTTGATCGGATGGTGGGATCAAGTTTGGCTTCTAATGGCATCCACCATCTCGTGGAGTCATGGGTGAGGAGGTGAGTTGGCTCATCTTGTTGGTTGAAGGTGTGGAGGTGGTCCAAAGAGGAATCATGGGTTTCCTATGGGTTTCAATTGCTCCAATGGGGAGGGTGAGCTAATTTCACCTCCATGAGTCATGGTCGACCCAACCACCCCATGGGTCAGTTCTGGTGTCTAGCTAAGTGGACCATTGGAAGAGTACCAAGTGGCCAAGGAATGGAAATGACCACTTACTTGGGTGATTTGTCTCATGTGATGCCCTTGACCCAAAGGTAGAATGATCATTTCTTTGGATTTGATTTTGCATATTGATGAGCCAAAAGTGGTTAGCCCAAATTTCAAGTCAATTGGAGTTGATTTGGTTAGTTTGGGTCAATTTGACTCATTTAGGTCAAATTAGGTTAGGTCAAGTTGACCAATTGGTCAAATTAGGTCAAACCAAGGGTTTGGTTAAGTTCATATGATCATTTGGGATGTTTTGGTTCAATTGGTTTGGTTTAGTTTGTCTTAGATTTGATTTTGGCTCATTTGAATTCAATTAGATCAAATGGATTAAGTTAACCAATTTGACCAAATTGGCCAAATTGGCTTGGGTTAGGTGTTGGTTTGGGTTTAGTTGACCAATTTAATATGATTTTAGGCTTTTTTTCAATTAATTTGTATTTGGTTTTGATTTAGGCCAACTTGAATCTTCAGGTCAATTTGGGCTAAGTAGGTCAATTGGGTTCAATTGGGTCCAATCATGGCTTTGGTCAAGTTCAACAACCAATTTGGAATGAACTTGAGCCATTAATTTGACCCAATTTAATCTTTTAGGTCAATTTAGGTCAACTTGGGTCAAGATGACCAATTGGGTTTAGTTTGACTCAATTGAAGTCATTATCAAATAATTTTGATTTGGTATGAATCATTGGTTTCAAGGGATTTGGCTTAGGTTGTAATTTAGCTAGTTTAGGTTCATATGGGTTAAGGGGTTGACTTGGTCAAATGACCAAGTTGACTTGGTTTGACCAAATTTGTGACAATTGATCAACTTAGCGTGATCAACAATTATGATGGAAGTTTTGATGGGCTTGGTTCACTCTAATTTGACTAGGATTAGAACTTCGCTCAAATAGGTCAGATTGACCACTTTGGGTGAAGTGGACCAATTGGGTTTAGTTGCTTGATTTTGGGTTATTTTTGATTTAGTTGAGTTTATATATGGATTTGGGATTGATATATAAATTCAATTGGTTTGGTTTAAATGGGTTTTGGTTCATTTGAACATTTCAATTCAAAAGGGTTAAGTTGGGTTTGACTTGGTTTGATTTTGGTTTGGCTTGATGATTGTAGATTTCATTTATATTTGTGAATATGATTGAAGGTATGATTAATTCATGAGAAAATAATTTGAATTTGGGTTTTGGAATGAAGGAATTTGGCTAAGTCCAAAGAGTTGGGTCATGTGGCTTAGATTTGGATTTTGATTTAGTTCGATTTAGTTTTGATGATTTAAATGTATATTTCATTTAAATTTGTGAAGATGATTGAAAATATGATTGATTTGTGAGAAAATCAATTGAGTTTGACTTGATTTAGATTAAGATTTGGTGAAATCCATGGATAGGTCATATGGCTTGGAAGGGTTGATTAATTTGATTTAGATTTAATTTTGATCATTTGAATGTAGATTTGATTTAAATTTAGAAGATGATTGAAGATATAAATTGATTATGAGAAAATCAATTGATTTTGGATTGATTTGGATTAAGATTTGGCTAAGTCCATGGTATAGGTCATATGGCTTAGGAAGGGTTTCAAGTTTGGATTTGATCATGAGCTTCAATCATTTGGTTTTGGAATTTGGGTTTGGATTTGGATTTGAATTTGATGTTTGAATTGAACTTGAAGTTTAGTTTGAGAAGGTGAACATGGATTGGATTTCGATTTTAGGGTAGGTGGATTATCCTAATCCCTAAGGCATAACCTAATCCTACAATTTAGGCTTATGATAAGTGTTTACCCAATTGCTAGAAGTGACTGACTTGGAAGTCTTAGTGTCTAGAAGACTCTAAGTCTAAGATGGGAAGATTGAATCACTCCAAAAGTGAGGTCAGCCTTAGGCTCATAGTGTTTCCCTTTGAGATAGATGATTGAAGACCTAAACCAAGTTTCATATTATAGACTCGGATACATCTTTCAACACTTTGCTTGGGGAGACCATGATACATGAGAACAACATAATTTCCATCCTCTCTACATCAATGTATAAGTTTGTGAGATGGGATCATCTAGTGTCAAAGGAGATCTCAAGCCATTTATAGTTCACAAGGTAACATATATGATGATGTGTTTACTACTACCTCAAAATCAACAAGTCTATTCTCGTAAACTTGGCCAAAGTTTAAAAATAAAAGAAAAAGAAAAAGAAAAAGAAAAGGAAAGAGAAAAAGAGAAAGAAAGAAAAGAGAAAATGAAAAAAAAATAAAAGGGAGCTGAAATATACTTGGAGGAGGAAGTGGAGCTTGACATTAGATTCCACCCACAATTTGTTACTCAATTTGAACATATAGGTAGATGACGACCTCCACGAGAGAAGAGGCCGTTAGAGGCTCCCTGTGGGTGAAAACCTCTTTATCACCCAATGGAAGATATGTCCCATCTACTAGTACACTTATCCATATAGACTTAGAATCTAGTTCAAAGGTAGAGTCTTATATGGTTAGCACCAGCTCTTCTTAGTAGTAGATTCTCTTGGGGTGACACTTGCTGATAGTGAAGAAGATGGCTCCAAAGCAAAGCATAAGTGTATCCAAGTCTATATGTGAAACAATTAGGCATCGCTTGGGAACCTTAGCTCTAACCCCACTTTCTCTCAAAAGCGGGTTTGGTAATTGGAAGCCCCTAAGTCATCCATAAAGTGTGAAGACTGAGGTTCTTTGGGAGCATCATCCTCAAGTCAAGAAGTTTATGTAGAACTTGAGGATGATTCATATAAAGATTTAATAGAATTACCTTTTGATTGGTACTTGCCTTGTGTTCATAATTTAGCAAAGAAAGGGTTAATCCCACATACTTGGTCAAAGCTCAAAAGAATATGGAAGAACAAATGCAAAAGCTCTTAATCAAGACTAGGACTAGGATTCGGTATAGTGAGTACAGTCAATGATGACCATTATTGCTTAGTCATCACCAATCATTTGGAATATGATAGTTCTTTTCAAATCATATTAACTCATATGAGAAGCTGTGCTTAGAAACTTCAGATGATCCAAACTATTTTGAAGTCAAAGATGCACCGCCAGAGTTCAAAGAAGAGATCAAGTCAACCATTGATGAGCTCAAGGAAATCAACTTAAGAGCTGAAGATGATCCACGCCCAACATACATCAATTCTTTGTTGAATGAAATTGAAACCAATGACTTAGTTAGGCTATTGATTGAGTTTAAGGACTTCTTTGCATGGAGTTATGAAGAGATGCTTGGATAAGCTCCTAACATAGCAATCCATAAACTAGAATAGAGCTACTTAACCCTATCAAGCAAGCTCCTAGATGCATGTGATTAGACATAGAAAAATAAGTCATTTATGAAGTCAAGAAGATTGATGCCTTCATCCCGAAGAAAAATATCTACCGTTAGCCAAGATCATCCCGCTTAGGAAAAAGAATGGCCAAATTCACATATGCATCAATTTTGGGATTTAAATAAGGCATGTCCAAAAGATGAATTTCCACTACCAATCCTTGAATGGTGGACATTCTCATGCACTTCTTTTCATGGATGGCTTATCTAGATATAACCAAATAAAGATGGCCCTAAAGATGAAAGAAATACTACTTTTAGAACCCCAATCAAAATCTATTATAAGTTCATGCCTTTCAGCCAAAAAAATGTTGGTGTTACATACCAGCGAGCTATGACTCGAATCTTCATGAAGTTATTTATCATGAAGTCGAGTGTTATGCTATCTCATGACCAAAAGTAGAGAAAAGGAAGACCATCTCTTTGAATTGAGAGTAGCATTTGAATAGTTAAGACAATTTAATCTCAAAATGAACCCCCTAAAGTGTGCATTCGGAGCACCTTCAAGAAAGTTCTTTGGGTTTGTTGTCCGACACCAGGGAATCAAAATCAATCCGGAGAAGATCAAGTCGATATTATAAATTCCACCCCAAAAAGATTAACTAGACTCAAATCATTCCAAAAGTGTTGGTATATTTAAGACATTTTATACCCAACCTATCGGGAAGATGTCAAACATTTCTTAGTGCTTATCAAAAAGGATGCCAAGTTCATGTGGGATGAAAAGTGTGAGCATACCTTCAAAGACACCAAACATTACCTGAAGACACTGCCGATTCTAGCAGCCCCTATCCCGGGCAAGTCCCTCATACTTTACACTACTGTGTTAGATGACTCTTTGGTGCTTTGTTGCCCCAGCCAATGATGAAGGGAAGGAAAACACACTCTACTACCTCACATCTAATCCTTGTTGAGGCTATTTATCCACCCATTGAGAAGCATTGCCTAGCTTTAACCTTTGCATCCCAAAAGCTACAACACTACATGCTTCCTCATAAGGTGAACTTAATCTCTAGAATCAATCCATTATAGTATCTCATGACACGCCAATGCTATTCATTGGCATGGTCTATGATCCTCTTGCATTTTGACATTACCTTCATACCCATCTGTGCGGTTAAAGGACAAGCACTAGCAGATTTCTTAGCAGCACACCCACTTCCTACTGACTCTCTACTTAGTGATGATCTCCCCAATGAACAAATCATGAACTTAGGGGATACTAGCATTCACCACTGAGAGATATACTTTGATGGTGTTCCTCTCTCAAAGAGAGAAGAACCACATTCAACTATTCCAAGAAAGGGGGTAGAATAGTTCTCTTTCAGTCATGATGTGATGAGATTCTCATATCATTCCAATTTGTACCAATAACAAAGTGAATATGAGGCTCGATTGCCGGTCTAGAGTTAGTCATTACTCTAAACATCAACATCAACATCTTTGAGGATTCTCAAATTATCAGCCAAATTGCTGGGTCTTATAAGGTTATAAAGTCCAAGCTCCATCACTACCACAAGTACACAATGGAGTTGTTGGCTTAAATCCTAGAGGTTACCATTTATAAGATTCCTCAAAAGAGAATGTTGTAGCGTATGCTTTAGCTAAGCTTGCCAAGGAGTTGGCATGTTCAGAGGATGTGTGCATATCAATAAAGGTCCAAAATAGATAAGTCTTATCCCTTATTGATATTGAACTTATCAAAAAGTACTCTCTTAAAGCGGAGATTGCCATTCCCAAGAAGGATGAAGAGTTAGATTAGATGAAACCATTCATGGATTACCTAAATAAAGGCAAACTACCTCAAGAGAAGTCCCAGGCCCATCAGATTAAGCAAAGAGCACTTTCCTATGCTCTTGTGGATGCTGTCTTGTGTCGGCAGACTTTCGATCATATGTGGTTACATTGTTTAGACAAGCACAAAGCCCATAAGATCATGACCAACGTACACTCAGGATTATGCGGAGTCGACCAATTTAGTCCAAAGATGAATGCCAAGATCAATAGACTAGGATACTACTTATTGTTGATGATCAAATATTGCATGGATACGACTAGGCGATGCCACCATTGTCAAATACATGGTGTGATCCTACACTAACCACCCAATATTCTACATCCTACATTGGCATCATGGTCATTCGAGTGTTGGGGTATCGACATAGTGGGTTCGATTGTTCCCCCATCTTCCAAGGGTCATCTATTCATCTTAACTTCTATTGACTACTTTTCCAAATGGGCAAAGGTGATTCTATTAAGAGAGGTCACAACTCAGTATGTACTCCAATTTTTAGAAACCATATCATATATAGGTTCAAAGTACCTCGATGAATTATATCTGATAATGGTACTACATTCAAGAGCACCGAGATCAAAAACTTTGCCCAGAGACATAGCTTAGATTGTAGATATTCTACCATCAACTACCAAGGAAAATGGCTTAGCAGAATCCTTCAACAAAACTCTCATCCAAATATTAAAGAAGACACACAATAATAAGCACAGTGTTGAAAAGCTAGTTGATTGGGCCTACCACACCACATATAGAACTCCAACTCCCTTTCTTTTCTCCTTAGTATATCCAAAGCCATTCTACCATTAGAAGTTAAACTCCCATCACTAAGGATAGCTATGGGTAGAAAGATCACAATATAGCAATGCCAAGTTGTGTTAGAAGAGCTCAAGGTTTGAGGAGAGATGCTCACATGCCAAAACCTCAAGTTGTATAAATCTAAAATGATTCAAGCTCACAATAAGTTGGTCCAGAGCTTTTCAAGTAAGAGAGCTTAGTTTAGTTCTAAGAAGATCGATTATTGTCCATTGTAAGATGGGAGGAAAGTTTGAACCCACTTGGGAAGGCCCTTTTACCATAGAAAAGGCTTACCAAGGAGGATCTTATCAGCTTATTAATCATAAAGAGAGTGCCTAATGCATCCAATCAATGGGCTCTACTTAAATAAATATTATAAATCATTTTTGAAAATAATTATCATCAATGAAAATTCCATTTTGAATTCAATCTCTTAGATATTGAAAGTATTCTTGTTTGTGAATCTGCCATAATGTGTTTAGGGTAATTGAAAAGAGCCATAGTAGTGTCCTCTCATTCATTGACACAACACAAACACAAACTACAATAATAAAACATATCACATTTATTTTTCCTCGCTACTGAGTTGAGATAATGCCCCAGGTACTCACTCAAGTAGCTAGTCGACGTAGCTACCTCGCTAGTGTCACCCGTGGTCTTCTTCCTTTGGAGGATGTAAGTCTACTATGCTTTCCTTCATTACTTGGCCACTGAACATAGACAAGTGCTTTATTAGTTTGGTAGGCCTTACCACATGGCTAGTAAGCTACCTCATGTTGGCTTCGTTTAAGAAGATGTGAGTCTACTACGCTTTCTTCTTGGATTAGCCTTCATACACTAATTGGGTTGAGTATATTAGAGGTTTAGGATAAGTCCCCTAATGACTCCTTCCCTAATGATTTCTTCATGTTTGGGCCCAATCCTTCCTCAGGGCTCCTCGCTTAGTAGTCGCTCTAGGTCGATCATCCCACCGGTCAAATGACTATCCATGATTACTAGAGTTGTAAGCCTACACGCTTTCTTTCTGGATTAATTGTTGTACACTAATGACACCTTAGGATGGTTGGTTCTCACTGTGCAGATGGATACACCACTAATTATGATGGATCCTTAGGTTTGTTGGTCGCACCTTATGATACACCACATAGATGTAAGTCCGCTATGCTTTCTCCCGAGTTGGCCATGTACACCCATATAGGCTTTCTTTCCGTGGCTCGATAATGCCCCTAGCAACATCTCCCCATGATCACTATATTTGGATCACATCCCTTAATTTAGACATTACCGAAGTTACTATTGGACAGCCTCTTTCCTAAGAATCACCCTATGGTTGGAGAATCCGTGGATGTGCATTCTCCCTTGGTCCAAAATCAAGATAGGTCAAGGCATAGCCCTTCTCGTGTGGTCCCTCACACCAACAGGTCCACACAAATATATAAACAAATATATATTCACTTGTGGATTAAGGACACCCCTAGGGTACCTTTTCCCAAGTCATCCTATTTTGGGTAAAGGTCGAAAACTCCTATAGAATTGGTCACTACTCTTGAGTTGATATAAGTCCCTACACTTAGTAGTCACCCTAAGTCGGGTTTGATTTGCTACCAATAGGTCACCCTAAGTTGTTCCTTGCTTTAGAAGATGTAAGTCGCTATGCCTTCTTCTTAGACAAGCACACCTGCAAACCCTTTAGGTTTGCTAGTTCTACCCCATGGCCAGTAGACTATCTCTTTGGATTTGTAAATCTGAGATATGACAAACTGATATAGCCCCTTCTCAAGGGTCCATCGCATCAACATGGTCCATAAATTAAATCTATCAAATTTGACCGAGCTCACATCCCCAGATATGCCCTCAATTCAAAATCAAACTAAACCAAACAAACCATATCAAATCACATGAAATAAAGATAAAATTAATCTTTACTACTTTTGAGTTGACATAAGTCCCCAGTGACATTCACAAGTCACCTAGGTCGTTAATTGTGCATCCAACAGTCACCCCTGGTTGTTCCTCACTTTGGAAAATGTAAGTTTGCTAGACTTTCTTCCTAGCATAGCCATTGCTAAAGGAAACCCTTAGGTTGTTTCTACCCCATACCGGTGGACTATCCATTTGGATTTGTAAACTTGAGGTAGGTCAAGGCTAATATAGCCCTTTCTCGGTGGGTCTATCGCACACCGACAGGGTCCATACATTAACTCAGATTAAATTTTCCCTAGTGGAGTTAAATCACACCCTTCTCCCCAGTTGAGCCCCAAATCATATATAAACAAGTCAAGTAAACAAATCAAATTCCAAACCAACATCCTTAGTGGAACCAAATTAAACTAACTCCCTTAGTAGAGTCTAAATCAAAGAACTCCAAGCAAACTCTTATCCCCAGCGGATACATCCCCAAACAAATCTATGAAATCAAACTCAAATCCTAATCCCTAGTAGATAGCCCGAACTTGCTTCCTTAGTGGAAGGTTCATATACCCGATCCTCAGTGGACTCGAGCCCATATCTCTAGCAGATATGCCTCCACATCAATTAAAACAAAACAAATTAAAGTTGATTCGATCTTAATCCCCAGTGGATTATAGATTCTTATCCTAGCGGATCTTCTTTCCTCAAATCATATAATCAAATCAAATTCAAACCTTATCCCCAATAGATTTTCTTCTTCTATGCCCTCAACATAAACCCTCACATGTCATGTATAATGCATTAGTGATCCCTAGTAGAGCTCCCTCCATGTCCTTGACATGGAATTCTCATCAAATCTTATTTCTCTTATGTACACCTTTAATACTTCAACCAAAAGCCTAACAATGTATTTCTTCAAATTACATCATCTTAACATTGTAATCGACATTTTATGATTTGTGTGGTGCAAGCACAAACTAACTATACAATATCATGCTAAACATATTATAGTGTGAATAAACACACTATATTATATTATAATATATGATGTTATATTATAATTTGCTATAATATAATATATTATCTAACATTACACCTCATTAGAATCACTTAAAAGGAACAAATAATAAAATTTTCTTAATATATGAATAATGTTCATTTTGGATGTAAAATTGTTATTTTTCTATTAGAAATGGTACAAAATAGCATAATTTTGGTGTTCCTTCTTGGTGTGTGAATTTGGCCAAATTCTTCCATCTCAACCTTCAAATTAATATTTTTATGAGTTTTACCCAATGTATTATAAAAGTAAAACATACTAAAATATACAATAATATTTAGTAACACACCGCCATTCATATATATGTGAAGTTATATTGTTATGTACATTATATTTTAGTATGCTTTCATATAATATATTATCTTACATTACACCTTAAAATGAATCACTTTAAGAAAAAAATTATAAAATTTGGTTGAAAAAGAACATTTATTTTGCATGCAAAATTCCATTCTTTTGATTAAATGACACAGCATAGCACACCCTAATGATGTTCCCTAAAGCTTACCTTAAATTTGGTCAAATCCCATCATCTCAGCCTATAAATCAGTATTTTTATGAATTATACTAGTACAAACTCTACTACATCATACTATAAGATACTAAAATATGCTAAACAACAAGTAGTAATACACAAAAGTATGCTATAATGCATGATGCTACATTATGTTATGGCATCCTATATCATAATACACAAACATATTATATTATATTATATTATATTGCATATCACATCACAAGGGATTGCTTAAAATAAAAAATCATAAAATTAGTCTAAATAATAAAAAACTATGTATTTTAGTTGTATCACTTACAAATTTTAAATTAAAATAATATATTATGATGCCATGCTCTACCTATTATGAATTTGGCCAAATTCCACCATTTTAAAGTCTAAATCAACATTTTATAAATAATGCTAGTTGACATGATTGTAAAATACCGAAAGAATTTAAAATGCAAAAATAATATATTATGATATATGATGCTATACTATGCTACAACATATAATATTTATTTTGATAAAATCTTACTTTTTAAACTACAAGTGGTAGCACATCTTTGGTACTACAACATAATTCCCACTTCAAATTTAACGAGTTTCATCATCTGATTTATTAATTAATTATTATTATGATTTATATTAATATAGACTATTTGGAACAATACCATAATATACTAAAACATTTCAAAACATCTTATAACATCAAAAAACACATCAATATATGCTCAAATATATAATGTTACATTATACTATAATATATGGTAATATAATATGATTTAGGGTTATGGTTTAGGTATTCAAATCACACAAGGAAAGTCTCTTGAAGACATTTTCTTTCTACCTTAACTATGTTAGATTAGGTCATTCTTTAGATCTACTCTAATGAAAACTTTATTCAAGGTTTATGGTTTAGGTTTGGTTTGGGTTTAAGGTTTAGTTTAGGGTTTATGGTTAGTTTAGGTTTAGTGTTTAGGATTTAGGATTTGTGGGTTTATGGTTTTAGGGTTTGTTTAGGTTTAGTTTAGGTTTGTGTTTAGGTTTAGGGTTTATGGTTTAGGTTTATTGTTTAGGTTTAGTGAGTTTGGGTTTATGTTTGTGGTTTAGGTTGTTTTGTTTAGGGTTTAGGGTTTAAGTTTTAGGTTTAGGGTTTATGTTTTAGTTTAGTATTTAGGGTTTAGGGTTTAAGGTTTAAGATTTAAGGTTTTTTTAATAGAGAACAAATTCAGATTCAACATTTATTCTTTTCAATTTCATCAACCAAGTTGCATCCCAACTTTTCTAAGATATGGCGACATAGATAAAAATGAGCACCCATAGCAAATCAAAACCCTAGATAAGTTGAACCGCCTCTACTATAAAGACAGTTCCATAAAGTAGCGCTTTCATTCTTCGCTTAGTTCCCATCAACAACCCACCTCTGAGGTGAGATCCCATCATATCGCCGATCTCTCCTCCACCACCACCAAGATTGTAACCTCCCCTTCCAACCACCATAACCACCACCGCTCCACCACCTCCATATCCATAAACACATGATCCCCACCACACTAATGATAACCTCTCTACCTTTGCCTCCACCGCATGATTTAGCGAGGCCGTTAGTGATGTTCTCGCCATCAAGGTTCTTCCCATTCTCAAGGTTTAGGGTTAGTTAGTTGAGGGTTGAGGGTTTATTTGTTTAGGGTTTGGTTAGTTTATGTTTGGGTTTGAGGTTTATGGTTTAGGGTTTAGATTTTGTGGTTTAGGGTTGATTTAGGTTTGGGTTTAGTTTTAAGGTTTAAGGTTTTGGGTTTGTTTATTTAGGTTTGGGTTAACAATAGAACCCTAAACCCTAAACCCTAAACCCTAAACCCTAACCCGAACCATAAACCCTAAACCCTAAATCATAAACCATAAAACCTAAAATGCTAAACCTGAAACACTAAACTAACCTTAAACCCTAAACCTTAAACCTTAAAAACCCTAAACCTTGAAGCCTAAACCCTAAACCTTAAATGCTAAACCCTAAACAAACTTGAAATTGTAAGTTAACCCTAAAACCTAAACTTTAAACCCTAAACCCTAAACCATAAAAACCCTAAACACTAAATCCGAAACACTAAACCCTAAACCTTAACCCTAAATCCTAAACTCTAAAACCCTAAACTTTAAACCCTAAACCCTAAACCCTAAACCCTAAACCCTAAATCCTAAATCCTAAAAACCTAAACCTAAACCTAAACTAAATAAACCTAAAAATAAAACAAATAAAATAAAAACCTAAACCTAAACCTAAAAATAAAATAAGTAAACTATAAAAATAAATTAAAATAAAATAAATAAAAACCTAAACTAAACTAAAATAATAAAATAAACCTAAGATAAAACCTAAATAAAATAAAACAAAACTTAAAATAAAAAATAAAATAAACCTAAAATAAAATAATAAAAAACTAAATAAAAAAACCTAAACAAAAAAATAAACCTAAAATAAATAAAAACTAAAACCTAAACCCTCAACCTAAATAAAAAAATAAACTTAAACAAAATAAACTAAACTAAAATAAATAAACTAAACCTAAAAAAAAACTAAACCTAAACCCTAAACTAAATAAAATAAAATAAACAAAAAATTAACTTAAACCTAAACTAAAAAATAAACCTAAAATAAACCTAAAATAAAACCTAAACCTAAACTAAATGAAACCTAAAAATAA
This sequence comes from Cymbidium sinense, assembly GCA_021442155.1. Classification (NCBI taxonomy): domain Eukaryota; kingdom Viridiplantae; phylum Streptophyta; class Magnoliopsida; order Asparagales; family Orchidaceae; genus Cymbidium; species Cymbidium sinense. Next base: position 359,401,663 of record CM038214.1, on the reverse strand, counting down.
AGTAGAAAACTTAAACCTAAATAAAATCAAGAATAATAAAAACATGAACTACAACACAAAGCTAAACCTAAACCTAAAAAGAAAATAAAATAAAAAATAAAATAAAATAAATAAAAATATAAACTAACCTAAAAATTAAAATAAAATAAACCTAAAATTAAAATAAAATAAAGCTAAAATAAAATAAAATAAATACCTAAACCTAAAAAATAAAACCTAAACCCTAAACTAAAAAAAATAAAACATAAACCTAAAATAGAAATAAAATAAACCTGAACCTAAACTAAAATAAACTAAACTAAAATAAATGAAATCTAAACCTAAACATAAAACTAAAAAGTATAAAATAAAATAAACCAAAAATAAACCAAAACCTAAAATTAAACCTAAAATAAAACCTAAAACCTAAACCTAAAAAAATAAATAAACTATACCTAAACATAAAATAAAAAATATGAACTAAACCTAAAAATAAAATAAAATAAAACTAAAGTAAAAAATAAACGTAAACCTAAACCTACTAAAATAAAATACCCAAGCTAAAATAAATCAACCTAGATTAAATAAACTAAACAAAATAAAATAAAAATAAGTCAAATTTAAAATAAAAAATAAAATAAACTAAATAAACCTGAACCTAATAGTTTACTTAATTAAGGAAAACCTTAACCCTAAACCCTAAACCCTAAAACTAACCTTAAACCCTAAACCCTAAATATTAAACCTAAATAAACCCTAAAATAAAATTAACTAAACCTAAATAAAATAAATAAAAATAAAACCTTAACCCTAAACCCTAAACCCTAAAATAAAACCTAAACCCTTAACTACAACCCTAAACCCTAAAACTCTAAACCCTAAACCCTAAACCCTAAACCCTCAACCCTAAAACCTACAACCCTAAACCCTAAACTCTAAATACCAAACAATAAATTCTAAACCCTAAACCCTAAACCCTAAACTCGAAAAACCTAAAATCATAAAAAACTAAACCTAAACTAATAAAACATAAAAATAAAATAAATAAAAAGACCTAAACCTAAATAAATTAAAATAAAAAATAAAATTAAAATAAAAATTAAAACCTAAACCTAAACCTAAAAATAAAATAAAATAAAAACTACAACTAAACTAAAATAAAATAAATAAAAACTTGAACTAAATTAGAAAAATAAAATAAACCTAAAAAAACCTAAATAGAATAAAAACTAAATGTAAGATAAAAATAAAATAAACCTAAAATAAAATAAAATAAAAACTGAATAAGAACCCAAAACTAAAAAAATAAACATAAAAATAAATAAAAAAATAAAACATAAACTTAAACTCAAAAAAAGAACCTAAACCAAAAATTAACAAAATAAAATAAACCTAAACCTAAACTAAAATAAACTAAACTAAAATAAATAAACCTAAACCTAAACTAAATTAAAATAAACCTAAACCTAAACTAAATAAAAAATAAACTAAAATAAACCTAAACCTAAACTAAAATAAAACCTAAAAATAAACCTAAAATAAAACTAAACCTAAATCTAAAAAAAAAAAAATAAAATAAAACCTAAACTTAAACTTAAAATAAAAAATAAAACCTAAAACATAAAAAAACTAAATTAAAATAAACATAAACCTAACCTAAACCTCAAAATAAACTAAATAAAATAAATTAAAATAAAACCAAAAAATAAATAAACTAAACTATATAAAAAAATAAAAATAAACTAATAAAAATAAATAATAAAATAAACTAAACTAAATAAAAAAATAAACTAAAAAAACATAAACCTATCTTTTCTTAATTTTAAATAAAACCTAAACCCTAATAAACCCTAAACCCTCATAAACCTAAACCCTAAAACCCTAAACTAACCCTAAACCTAAACCCTAAACCTAAACCCTAAACCCAAATAAAAAAAATAAAAAATAAAAACCCTAAACCCTAAACCCTAAACCTTAAAACCCTAAACTTTAAACCCTAAACCCTAAACCCTAAAACTTACAACCCTAAACCCTAAGTTGATAAAAATATAAACCTAAGCTAAATAAAACCTAAAAATAAAATAAAAAAAAAAACCTAAACGAAATTAAATTAAAAATAAAATGAAATAAAATTAAAAACTAAAACCTAAACCTAAACCTAAAAAGAAAATAAAATAAAATTAAACTAAACTAAAATAAAATAAATAAAATCCTAAACTAAACTAAAAAATAAAAAACCTAAATATAATAAAACTAAACCTAAAATAAAATAAAATAAACTAAATATAATAAAATAAAAAACTAAATAAAATAAACCTAAAAAAAAAAAACTAAAAATAAATAAAACTAAAACATAAACCTAAACCAAAAAAAAAAAACCCCTAAACCTAAATAAAATAAAATAAACTAAAATAAATCTAAACCTAAACTAAAAAAAAAAAAATAAAAAAACCTAAAATAAACCTAAAACCTAAACAAGAAATAAAATAAAACCTAAACCTAAAACCTAAAAAATAATAAAATAAAACCTAAAACTAAAAAATATAATAAAAATAAAAAACTAAACTAAAAATAAACCTAAACCTAAACTAAACATAAAAAATAAACTAAAATAAAAAATTTAAACTAAACTAAATAAAAAAAAAATAAACCTAAATAAAAAAAGTAAAATAAACTAAAATAAATAAAAAATAAACTAAATAAACTAATTAAACCTAAACCTACTAGTTTACTTAATTTTAAAAAAAACCATAAACCCTTAATCTTAAACCCTGCAACCCAAAACCCTAAACCTTAAACACTAAATCTACAACCCTAAACCCTAAACCCTAAAAAACCTAAACCCTAAACCCTAAAAGCGTAAACCAAAAACCCAAATCCCAAACCCAAAACACAAAACACAAAACCCTAAACCCTAACCCTAAACACTAAACCTACACACCGAAAGTAACTAAATAAATTTAAAAGTAAACGTAAACCTCAAAACTTAATAAACCTATTCCTAAACCTAAACCCTAAGAATAATGTGATAAGAACATCACCAACCAAAGCTAAGTCTAAGGTGGAGAGATGGATGCACATAAATGTGGTGGTGGGATCTAAGGTTCTAGTGGATATGGAGGTGGTGGAAAGTGGTTATGGAAGCGGGAGGAGTGATGAAGGTTACCATGGTGGTGGCGGAGAGAGATTGGGGATATGATGGTGGATACCGAGAGGTCGGATGTTTGGGAATGGAGAAACTAAAGAAAATGAATCGCTATAATGTCTTTATAAGATAATGATTCTAGTTATCTAAGGTTTTGATTTTCACTATGAGTGATCATTTTTTATCTATAAAACAGTGTCTTAGAAAACTTGGTGTGTTACTTGCTTATTAAATCAAAAGAAGAAATGTGAATCTTATAAAAAAAACCTAAAACCTAAAACTTGAACTAACCAAATAAACACTAAACCCTAAAACAACTAAACCCTAACCTTAATCCCTAAACCCAAACCCCAAACCTTAAACCATGTAGTAATCCCAAACCCTAAACCCTAAATGCTAAAAACCTAAAATCCTAAACCTAAACTAAATAAAACCTAAAAATAAAATAAATAAATAAAACCTAAACCTAAATAAAATAAATAAATAAAATAAAATAAAAACCTAAACCTAAACCCAAACCTAAACCTAAAAGTAAAACAAAAAATAAAATAAAAAACTAAAACTAAACTAAAACAAAATAAATAAACCTAAAACTAAACTAAAAAAATAAAATAAACCTAAAAATAAAACTAAATAAAATAAAACCTAAACGTTAAAATAAAAAATAAAAAAAAAATAAAACTAAATAAAATAAAATTAAATAAAACCTAAACCTAAAAATAAACCTAAAAATAAACCTAAAATAAAAAAATTAAAACCTAATCCTAAACTAAAAAAAACTAAACCTAAAATAAACAAAATAAAATAAACCTAAACCTAAACTAAGATAAACTAAACTAAAATAAATAAAACATAAAATAAATTTAAGAATAAAAAACCTAAATAAAATCATAACTATATGAAAATAAAAAATAAAATAAACTAAAAAATAAACTAAAATAAAATAAAATAAAACTAAATAAAATCCTAAAATAAAAAAATAAACCTAAAAAAACCTAAGATTAAATAAAATAAACATAAACTTAACTAAAAAACTAAATCTAAAAAAAATCAAAATAAACAAAATAAAATAAACCTAAACCTAAATTAAAATAAACTAAACAAAATAAAAAAAACTTAATCCTAAACTAAATAAAATAAAATAAAATAAAAATAAACCTAAATCTAAACTAAAAAATAAAAGCTAAAAATAAACCTAAAATAAAAACCTAAAACCTTAACCTTAACCTAAAAATATAAAATAAAACCTAAACTTAAAAAATAAAATAAAAATAAAACTCAACTCTAAAATAAACCTAAACCTAAACAAAAAAAAACTAAAATAAAATAAAAACCTAACAAAAATAAATAAACTAAACTAAATAAAAATTAAAAATAATCTTAAATATAAACAAAAAATAAACTAAACTAAAATAAATAAAAAATAAACTAAATAAATCTAAACCTGCGAGTTTATTTAATTTAAAAAAAAACTTAAACCCTAAACCCTAAACTCTAAAAACACTAAACCCTAAAGCCTAAACACTAAACCCTAAACCCTAAACCCTAAACTCTAAACCTAAAAATATAAACCTAAATTAAATAAAACTAGAAAATAAAATATTTACAAAAATTTAAACCTAAACAAAATTAAAAATAAAATAAAATAAAAACCTAAACTAAAACCTAAACCTAAACTTAAAAATGAGAAAAATAAACTAATAAAATAAAATAAAAATACAACTAATTAAAAATAAACATAAACCTAAACCTAAACCTTAAAAATAAACTAAAATAAAAAACCTAAACTAAAATAAATAAACATAAAATAAATAAACTAAACTAAATAAAAAAATAAAAAAATAAACTAAATATACTAAATAAACCAAAACCATCCAGTTTACTTAATTTAAAAAAAATCTTAAAACCTAAATCCTAAACCCTATACCTTAAACTCTAAACCTACATTCGTAAACATATAACCCTAAACCCCCAACTTAAAAGCATAAACCTTAAAACCCTAAACCCTAAACCCTAAACCCTAAACCCTAAAACCTATACCCTAAACCCTAAGCTAAAACCCTAAACCCTAAACAAAAAACCCTAAGCCTAAACCTAATGTAACTAAATAAATTTAAAAATAAACCTAAACCCTAAAACCTAATAAACCTAAACCTAAACCTAAACCTAAGAATAAGAACCGATAGGAACATCACCATCAACCAAGTTAGTCTAGAAGATGGAGGCTAAAACCTATTCTAGTGGTGGTGGAGATATGGAGGTGGTGGTAAAGTGCTATGGAGGCTAAAGCGATGGAGGTTAAAACGTGGTGGTAGGGAGAAATTTGGGATATGATGGTGGATCCTCTAATGGCTAGGGTGGTTCGATGAATAGAAATAAAGAATATCCAATAATAACTAGTCTTTATAAAATAGATGGTTCTAATTATCTATGGTTTTGATTTGCCTATGCGTGCTCATATCTAATCACTTGTGTCTTAAAAAACATGGTGTGTTACTTTGATGAAATCAAAAGAAGAAATGTTGAATAAATTTGTTCTCTTAAAATAATAAAAAAAAATAAACCTAAATAAAACCTAAACCCAAACCTAAAATAAACCTAAAATAAATAACCTAAACCTAAAACTAAACCCTAAATGTTAAACCTAAATAAAACCCTAAACTATAACAAACTAAACTAAACCTAAACCCTAAAATCCTAAACCCTAATAAATAACTAAACCTAAACCTAAACTAAAACCTAATAAAAACTAAACCAAAAATAAAATAAACCTAAAATAAACCTAAATAAAATAAACCCTAAAACCCTAAACCTAAATAATAAACTCTAAATATAAACCCTAACTAAAACCCTAAACTAAAAAATAAATAAACTAAATAAACCTAAAATAAATCTAAACAAATAAAACCTAAAAAATAAAAAATAAAGAAACCTAAAAAACCTAAAATAAATAAAATAAACTAATAAAATAAATTAAAATAAAGTAAATAAACCTAAAAAATAAAAAATAAATAAACCTAAAATAAAAAAACCTAGATAAAATAAAAAACTAAATAAAATAAAATAAATAAATGTAAAATAAACCTAAAATAAAATAAATAAAAAACTAAATAAAAAACTGAACCTAAAAAAATAAACCTAAAATTAAAACCTAAAATAAATATAAAATAAACCTAAATATAAAAAAAAACTAAACCTAAAATAAATAAATAACAAAATAAAATAAACTTAAACTTAAACTAAAATAAACTACACTAAATTAATAAACCTAAACATAAACCTAAAATAAACTAAACTAAAAAAAAACCCAAATTAAAAATAAACCTAAAAAGTAAACTAATAAAACTTAAAAAATAAAATAAATAAATAAAACCTAAACCTAAATAAAAAATAAACTAAAATAAAAACATAAACTACAACCTAAACTTAATCCTACACCCAAAAAAGAAAATAAAATAAAAAATATAAACTAAACTAAAATTAAATAAATAAAAACTTAAACAAAATTAAAAAATAAAAAACCTAAATAACATAAAAACTAAACCAAAAATAAAAATATAAAAAAACCCAAATAAAAAAATAAAATAAAAACTAAATAAAAATAAACCTATAAATAAACCTAAAATAAATAAAATAAAACCTAAACTTAAAAAACTAAAATAAAATAAACTAAAGTAAAAAAAAAATAAACATAAACCTAAACAAAAACAAACTAAAATAAAAAAACTAAACTAAATAAATAAACCTAAATTAAATAAACTAAACTAAATAAAATAAAATAAACCAAAATAAAATTAATAAAATAAAATAAATAAAATAAATAAAAAATAATTAAATAAACCTAAAATAAAATAAAATATAAAATAAAAAAAAACTAAATAAAAACTAACTAAATAAACTAAACCCTAAAAAAATAAACTAAACCCTAAAAAAATAAACCTAAATATAAATAAATCCTAAATAAACTCTAAATAAAATAAACCTAACCAAATAAAAAAAATAAAAAATAAATAAAGAAACCTAAAACCTAAACCTAAACCTAAAACAAATCCTAAACCCAAAATTTAACCTAAACCCTAAACCTTAAAAAAAACTAAACCTAATCCCTAAACCTAAACCCTAAACATAACCTAAACCCTAAAACCCTAAACCTAAACCCTAAACCCTAAACCTTAAACCCTAAACCCTAAAACTTAAACCCTAAACCCTAAACCATAAAAACTTAAACTTAAACTAAATAAATCCTTAAAAAAGCAACCTAACTAAAATAAAAAAAAAATTAAATTAAACAAAAAACCTAAATGTCAACTTAAACCTAAACCTAAAATTAAAATATAATAAAAAATATAAACTAAACTTAAAATAATTAAATAAAAAATTTTAACTAAATCTAAAAATAAAATAAACCTAAATAAAATATAAAATAAATAGAAAATAAAAATAAAATAAACATAAAATAGAAACTAAATAAAAACATAAACCTAAAAAAATAAACCTAAAAATAAAACCAAAAAATAAATAAAAATTAAACATAAATCATAAACTAAAAATAGAAAAATAATAAACATAAAATAAACAAAATAAAATAAACCTAAACCTAAACTAAAATAAATAAAACATAAACCTAAACCTAAATAAAACTAAACTTAAATTGAAAACTAAATAAAATAAAATAAACTAAAAAATAAACCTAAACCTAAATAAAAGAAATAAATCCTAATAATAAACCCAAAATAAAAACCTAAAACCTAAACCTAAAAAAACAAAAATAAAAACCTAAAACCTAAACCTAAAAAAATAAAACAAAAACCTAAATGTATACCTAAAAATAAAAAATAAACCTAAAATAAAAACTAAACTAAAAAATAAATAAACATAAACTAAACCTAAAAATATCCTAAAAAAATAAAATAAATAAATAAAATAAATAAACTAAAATAAATAAAAAAAAATAACCTAAATCCAAATAAACCCTAAACCCTAAACTCTAAATAAACCTAAACCCTAAACCAAAAAAACCTTAAACCCTAAACCCTAAAACCAAAAAAACCCTAACCCTAAACCTTAAGCCCTAAACCCCAAACCCTAAACCCTAATCCCTAAACTAATCCTAAATCCTAAACCCTAAGCCATAAAAAGGTAAAGACCTAAACCTAAACAAAATAAAACCTAAAATAAAAAAATTAAACCAAAATAAATTAAAAAAGAAATCAAAACCTAAACTAAAACCTAAACCTAAACCTAAACCTAGAAAGAAAAAAAAGCTAAACAAAAAGAAAATAAAAAGAAACCTATACTAAACTAAAAATAAAGTACCTAAATAAAATAAAAAACTAAACCTAAAATAATAATAAAATAAACTTAAAATAAAATAAAATAAAAACAAATTAAAAACCTAAATAAAAATAAACCCAAATAAAAATTAAAAACAAAATAAACTAAAATAAATAAAAAATAAACTAAATAAACCTAAACCTACCAGTTTACTTAATTTAGAAAAAAAACCCTAACATAAAACCATAAACCTTAAACCCCAAACTCTAAACTGTAAACCCAAAACCCTAAACCTTAAACCCTAAATCCTAAACCCTAAACCTTAAAAAACTAAAAATTTAAACTTAACTAAATAAAACCTAAAAAATAAATAAATAAAAAAACTTAAACCTAAATAAAATAAAATAATAAAATAAAATAAAAAACTAAACTAAAACCTAAACCTAATCCTAAACCTAAACCTAAAAATAGAATAATATAAAAAATTAAAACTATACTAATAAAAAAAATAAAAAAATCTAAACTAAACTAAAAATAAAAGAAACTTAAAAATAAAACCTAAATAAAATAAAAAACTAAACATAAAATAAAAATAAAGTAAACTAAAAGTAAATAAAATAAAAGTAAATAAAAAACCTAAACCTAAAGATAAACCTAAAATAAAACCTAAAAATAAATTAAAAATTCAAAATCAACCGAGAAACTAAAAAAAACCTAAACCTAAAATGAACAAAATAAAATAAACCCAAACCTAAATAAAAATAAACTAAACAAATAAAAATTAAAAAATAAACCTAAACCTAAAATAAACTAAACCTAAACCCCAAACTAAATGAATTAAAATAAATTAAAAAGAAACCTAAACTTAAATTAAAAAATAAAACCTAAAAATAAACCTAAAATAAAAACCTAAAGCATATACCTAAAAAATAAAATAAAACTTAAACTTAAACCTAAAAATAAAAAATAAACCTTAAACCTTAAAAATAAAATAAAAATTAAACTAAATGAAAAAAATAAACATGAATCTAAAATATTAACTATAATAAAAAACCTAAACTAAAATAAATAAACCTAACATAAACGAACTAAACTAAATAAAAAAATAAGCCTAAATAAAAATTAATAATAAAATGAACTAAAATAAATAAAAAGTAAACTAAATAAACCAAAATCTACAAGTTTTCTTAATTTAAAAAAAAATCTTAAACCCTAAACTTTAAACCCTAAACCCTAAATCCTAAACCCTAAACCTAAACCTAACCTAAAGTAACTAAATAAATTAAAAAAATAATCCTAAACCGTAAAACCTAATAAACCTAAACCTAAACCCTAAGAATAGGAATAACCTTGACGGCAGGAACATCATCATCAACTAGGCTCAGTCCAGATTCGGTGGTGGAGGCAAAGGTGAATGAGGCGCATCACAATGTCGGTGATCCGAGGTGTTGGTGGATATGGAGGTGGTGGTAAAAGGGTGGTTATGGAGGCACGTATCATGGTTACAATCATGGTGGTGGTGGAGGGGAGATATTGGATATGATGGTGGATGTCTACCGAGAGGCAGTGGTTTTGATGGGAACTAGAGAATCAAGAATGAGATCCGACCGCTTATGGAACTATATCTTTATAAGAGAGCTTCTAATTATCTAGGTTTTGATATTCTATCCTGCTCATTTTTTTATCTATGTCATCGCTTGTCTTAGAAAATTTAATGTGAAATCAAAAGAAGAAATGAATTTGAATTTGTTCTCAGTTAAAAAAAACCTTAAATCCTAAATGTAAAACTTAAACCCTAAACCCTAAACCCTAAACCCTAAAAACTCTAAACCCTAAACCCTAACCCTTAATCCTAAAACCCTAAACCCTAAACCCTAAAACCCTAAACCCTAAACCTTAAATGAACCCTAAATCCTAAACATAAAACCCTAAAAACTCAAAACCATGAATACCTAAACCTTAAACCCTAAACCTGAAACTAACCCTAAACACTAAGCTAACCCTAAACCCTAAACCCTATCCCTAAAAACCTAAAATGCTAAAACCTAAACATTAAACCCTAAACCCTAAAACCTTAAACCCTAAACCCTAAACCATAAACCTTAAACCCTAAAACCTAATAACCTAAACCTAAACTAAATAAAACCTAAAAAATACAAATAAATAAGAAAACCTAAACCTAAACATAAAAATATAATAAAATAAACTAATAAAAATAAATTAAAAGAAAAGAAATAATAACCTAAACTAAATAACAAAAAATAATATAAACTTAAGAATAAAAAGCTTAAATAAAATAAAAACTAAACATAAAATAAAAATAAAATAAACCTATAATAAACCTAAAAGAAAATAAAATAAAAATTAAATAAAAACCTAAACCTAAAATAAAACCTTAAAATAAATAAAAAATAAAACCTAAACCCTAGACTAAAAAAAACCTAAACCTAAAATAAAAATAAATTAAATAATATAAAATAAACTAAACCTAAACACTAAACTAAATAAAAGAAATAAACTAAAATAAACCTAAACCTAAACATAAAAAAATAAAACCTAAAAATAATAAAACCTAAACCTAAACTAAATAAAACTTAAAAATAAAATAAATAAATAAACCTAAACCTAAATATAATAAAAAATAAAATAAAATAAAAACATAAACTACAACCTAAACCTAAACCTAAACCCAAAAAGAAAAGAAAAAAACTAAACTAAGATATAATAAATAAAAACCTAAGCTAAACAAAAAAAAAACTAAAACTAAAATAAAAATGAAATAAACCTAAAATAAAATAAAATAAAACTAAATAAAAAACTAAACCTAAAAAAATAAAACCTATAAATAAATAAAAAAAACCTAAACCCTAAACTAAAAAAAAAAACCTAAACCTAAAATAGAAATAAAATAAACCAAAACCTAAACTAAAATAAACTAAACTATAATAAGTAAACCTAAACCTAAACCTCCTAAAAAAAATTAAATAAAATAAACCAAAATAACCTAAACCTAAACTAAAAAAAAATTAGAACCTAAAAATAAACCTAAAATAAATACCTAAAAGCTAAACCTAAGAAAATAAAATAAAAACCTAAACCTAAACATAAAAATAAAAATAAAAAAACAAAATAAAAAAACTAAAGTAAAAAAGAAAACAAACATAAACATAAACCTAAACCTAAAAAATAAACTAAAATAAAAAACCTAAACTAAAATAAATAACCCTAAATTAAATAAACTAAACTAAATAAAAATAAAACTAAACTGAAATCAAAATAAAAAAAATAAAAAAAGCTAAAATAAATAAAAAATAAACTAAATAAAGCTAAACCTTAGAGTTTATTTAATTAAATAAATATAAAAATATAAAAAAACAAAAAAAAACCCTTATAATAAACCCTAAACCTTAAAACTAACCCTACACTTACAACCCTAAACCCTAAACCCTAAACCTTGAAACCTAAAACTAACCCTAAACCCTAAACCCTAAACTTGCAACCCTAAACTTATAACACTAAACCCTAAACCCTAAATTAAAAAAAATAAAAATAATTTTAAAAAACTAAATTAAACAAAATAAAAAATTAAAAATAAAAACTAAAAGAAAATAAAATAAATAAAAACCTAAACTAAAGAACAAAAATAAGAAACCTAAATAAAATAAAAATTAAACCTAAAATTAAAATAAAATTAACATAAAATAAAATAAAAAAATAAAATAAAAACTAAATAAAAACCTATACCTAGAAAATAAACCTAAATATAAATAAAAAATAAATCCTAAACCCTAAACTAAAATATAAATAAAATAAACCTAAACTTAAACCTAAACCTAAAATAAATAAAATAAAATAAACTAAAAATAAACCTAAACCTAAACAAAAAAGATAAACCTAAAATAAGAACCTAAAACTTAAACCTAAAAAAATAAAAATAAAAATTAAACCATAAACTAAAAAATAAAATAAAATAAAACTAAACAAAAAATCCTAAACCTAAAGAATGAACTAAAATAAACTACCTAAACTAAAATAAATAAACCTAAAATAAAATAAAATAAAAATAAATATAAAAATAAACTTAAATAAAAATAAAAATAAATTAAATTAAAATCAATAAAAAAAATAAACTAAATTAACATAAACCTATTAGTTTACTTAATTTTAAAAAATATAAAATATAAAAAAAAATAAAAAATAAAACCCTAAAACTAACCCTAAACCCTAAACCTACAACCCTAAACCCTAAACCCTAAACCCTAAAACCCTATACCATAAACCCTAAACCTTAAACCTTACCCTAAACCCTAAACTAACCAACCTAAACCCTAACCTAAACCCTAAACCCTAAACCCTAAAACATAAACCCTAAACCTAAACCTAAACCCTAAACCCTAAACCCTAACCCCTAAACCTAAACCTAAACCCTAAACATAAATAACCCTAAACCTAAACCTAATAAAATCTAACCTAAAATAAATAAACATAAAAAAATAAAATAAATAAAAAATAAACCTAAAATAAAATAAAATAAAATAAACTAAAATAAAATAAAATAAAAAATAAACTAAACAAAAATAAAAAAATAAAAAAAATAAAATAAATAAATAAAATAAAATAAAATAAAATAAAATAAATAAATAAATAAACCTAAAAATAAAAAACCTAAATAAATAAAAATAAATAAAATAAAATAAAATAACCTAAAATAAAAACTAAATAATAAACCTAAACCTAAAAAAATAAAAAACTAAAAATAAAATAATAAAATAAAATAAAATAAATAAAATAAATAAATAAAAAAAATAAATAAAATAAAACAAAATAAAATAAATAAATAAATAAAATAAATAAATAAAAATAAAATAAAAAAAAATAAATAAAAAATAAAAATAAAATAAAAAAAAAAAACCTAAAATAAAATGTAATAACAAAATAAAATAAACCTAAACCTAAACTAAAATAAACTAAACTAAAATAAATAAAACCTAAACCTAAACATAAACTAAAACATAAACTAAATAAAATAAAATAAACTAAAATAAACCTAAATCTAAACTATAAAAATAAATCATTAAAATAAACCTAAAATAAAAACTTAAAACCAAAATCTAAAAAAATAAAATAAAAACCTAAACCTAAACCTAAAAATATAAAGTAAAACCTAACCCTAAAATAAAATAAAAATAAAACTCAACTAAAAAATAAACCAAATCCTAAACCTAAACCTAAAAAATAAACTAAAATAAAAAACCTAAACTAAAATAAATAAACTAAACTAAATAAAAATTAAAAATAAATAAAAATCAAAAAATAAAATAAACTAAAATAAATAAAAGGAAGCTAAATAAACTAAATAAACCTAAAATTATTATTTTACTTAATTTTTTTTTTAAAAAACCACCAATACCCTAAGCTAACCCTAAATCCTAAACCTTAAAAAACATCAAATCCTGAAGCCTAAACACTAAACCCTAAACATTAATCTCAAATCCCTAACACTAAACCCTAAACCCTAAAACCCTAAACCTTAAAACCTTAAACCTTAAACCCTAAACCCAAAAAACCTAAAAACCTAAACTAAAGTAAATAAAGGCTAATAATAAAAAATACAAAAAAACATAAACCTAAATAACATAATAAAATAAAATAAAATAAAATTTTAAACTAAAACTTAAACCTAAACCTAAAAATTAAGAAAAACTAATAAAAATAAACTAAAATAATAAAAAAAGCCAAAAACTAAACTTAAAATAAAAATAAACCTAAGAATAAAAAACTTAAATAAATTAAAAACTAAACGTAATATAAAAACCAAAAAAATCCAAAAATAAAATAAAATAAAAACTAAATAAAAACCTAAACCTAAAAATAAAACCTAAAATAAATAAAAAATAAAACCTAAACCCTAAACTAAAAGAAACCTAAACCTAAAATAAAAATAAAATTAATAAAATAAAATAAACCTATACTTAAACTAAAATAAATAAAGCCTAAACCTAAACCTTAAATAAACTAAACCTAAACCATAAACTAAATAAAATAAAATAAACTAAAAATAAACCTAAACCTAAACTAAAACATAAAACCTACAAATAAACCTAAAATAAAAACCTAAAACCTAAACCTAAAAAAATAAAATAAAAATCTAAACCTAAACCTAAAAATAAAAAATAAACCTAAACCTAAAAAATAAAATAAAACTAAACCTAAACTAAAAAATAAACATAAACCTAACCCAAACCTAAAAACTAAACTAAAATAAAAAGCCTAAACTAAAATAAATAAATATAAAATAAATAAACTAAACTAAATAAAAATAAAAAATAAACCTAAATAACAATATAAACTAAATAAACTAAATAAAACTAAACCAACCGGTTTACATAATTTTAAAAAAAGCCCTATATGCTAAATCCTAAACCTTAAACACTAAATCCTAAACCTTAAACCCTAAACCCTAAACCCTAAAACTAAGATACCCTAAATTAACCCTAAACTATAAACCCAAAAAACTAAACCATAAATTAAACTTTAAATCAGAACTAACCCTAACCTAAACCCAAAAAAAACTAAGCTAAAGGAGAAACTAAATCTTATACCTAAACCCTAAACCCTAACCCTAAAACCCTAAACCTTAAACTTAAACTAAACCCTAAAGTATAAACCCTAAACTTAAATCCTAAACCCACCCACTAACTTAACCTAACCCTAAACCTCCTAAACCCTAAACACTAAACCCTAAACCCTAACCACTAAACCCTAAACCCTAACCCTAAAGCCAAAACCTTAAAATAAACCCTAAAATTGTAAACCCTAAAACCGTAAATCCTAAATGCTAAACCCTAAACCCTATACCCTAAACCCTAAACCTTAAACCTTAAAATCCTAGGAAGCTAAACCTAAATTAAAAAACTCCTAAAAATAAAATAAATGAAATACCTAAACCTACATAAAATAAAAAAAATAAAATAAAATAAAAACTTAAACTAAAACCTAAACCTAAATGTAATAATAAAATAAAATTTAAAAATAAACTAAAATAACACAACAAAAATCCAAAACTAACCTAAAAAATAAAATAAACCTAAGATTAAAAAACCCAAATAAAATAAAAGCTAAACCTAAAATATAAATAAAATAAACTTGAAGTAAAATAAAATAAAAACTAAACAAAAACCTAAACCTAAAAAATAAACCTAAAAATAAAGCCTAAAAATAAATAAAATATAAAACCTAAATCCTAAACTAAAATAAAACCTAAATCAAAAAAATAAAAAAATAAAATAAAAATAGTAAACCTAAACCTAAAATAAACTAAACCTAAACTAATCTAAATAAAATAAAATAAAATAAACTAAAATAAACCTAAACCTAAATTAAAAAATAAAATAAAAAAATAAACCTAAATAAATCCTAAAACCTAATCCTATAAAAAATTTAATAAAATCCTAAACTTAAACATAAAAATAAAAAGTAAAACCTAAACCTAAAAAATAAAATAAAATTAAAACTAAACTAAAATGTAAACTAAATTAAACCTAAAATATAAATTAAAATAAAGAACCTAAACTAAAATAAGAAAACTAAACTAAATAAAAATATAAAATAAACCTAAATAGAAATAAAAAATAAAAAAATAAAGTTAACTAAAATAAATAATAAATAAACTAAATATACTAAATAAACCTAAACCTATCGATTTATTTAATTAAAAAAAAACCTTAAACCCTAAACCCTAAACCTACAATGCTAAACCATAAACCCTAAACCCTAAAAAAACCTAAACCCTAAACTCTAAACCTTAAACCATAAAAAACCCTAAACCCTAAACACAAAAACCTAATCCTAAACCCTAAACCCTAAAAGCATAAAGCCTAAAACCTAAACCTTAAACCCTAAACCCTAAACCATAAGCCTAAACTCTTAACCCTAACTATAAAACCTAAACCCTAAACCCCAAAACTTAAACCTAAACATAAAGTAACTAAATAAATTAGAAAATAAACCTAAACCCTAAAACCTGATAAACATAAACCTAAACCTAAACCTTAAGAATGGGCGTAACCTTGACGTGAACATCATCACCGGCCAATGAGGCCTAGATCTGTGGTGGAGGCAAGGGAGAGGCATGATTATCATGGGGGTGGTGATATGGAGGTGCTAGTGGATACGAGGTGGTGGTGAAAAATGGTTATGGAGTGGGAGGAGCATGAGGTTATAGTGGTGGTGGCGGAGAGAGAGATCGTGGATATTATGGTGGATCCGCTACTCAAAAAGAGTGTTTCTAATGGGAACTGGAGAAACTAAAGAACAACCAATTTGATCTGCTGCTTATGGAACTGTGTTTTTATAGTAGAGACAATTATAATTATCTAGGATTTTTGATTTGCTCTATGCGTGCTCATTTTTGATCTATGTCACCACTTGTGTCTTAGAAAACTTGTTGTGTTACTTGGTTGATGAAATAAAAAAAAAGAAATGTTGAATATGAATTTGTTCTCTATTAAAAAAAACCCTAAACCCTAAACTAAAATTTGAAACTTAATCCTAAAACCTAAACCCAATAATTTTCTAAAGCCTTTTGCAGTGAAGGCTAAACTTTTGTTGATCATTTTGGATTGGACTTTTTGGTTGATGGCTGCCTTTGCCCCCCTTTTGTGTGGTTATTTTTATCTTCTAGTGATTTACACGTTTTGTATTTATGTTTCCTTTTGATGGTTTCACTGAGCTATTTAGTAATTTATGGTTGTTCACCCCGGGTTTGGCTGACCGCTTATTGTTGGGACTTTTTGAGGGCTCCTATCTTGGTTTTGTTGGCTATTTCTCAATTATTTAGCATTGGTCTAGCACTTGATAATGGCTGGTACTGGTTTTCCCTAGTTTGGAGCTTGGATGGGAAGTTGGTTAATGGTTGTTGTTGGTATTCTAACTTTGTTCTAGCCTCTCTCTGGGTTATTGTGACTAGTCTGTTATGGTTTTTATTTGGTGGTTTGGCTGCTAGCTGGTTGCTGGTCGGTTGCTTTTTGTTTAATGGTGATGGATTTGGAACTCTATGTACTACTGGCCTTGGATGTTTACTTGTATAAGGTATGCTAACTATGATGGCTTTGATGTTACTCACATCTTCTCTCTAGTTGGTAGCATTACATATGATTGTAACCCTTCTTTATGAAGTTTGGATGCTCATATGTATTAATGCCCACTGAGATGATCCTAACTAATCTTTAGCCTTCTCTTTCTAAGCTCTCCTTTTCCTCTCTTTATCCTTATCATTTTAGGTATGATTTTTGCCTTTATAGTGTTTTTTGATTTTTTTTACAAGTTGAACTATGAGGGTATGGTCGCTACCAACCCAAGTGATGTTGTTGTGGATCTTGCTTATCTTGCTTTTTGAAAGGAATCATGAACAACTGCTAACTCATCCTTTACTATTTTCAAGATTTGTTTGTCTTACTCTATGCCTTTTTCTCTTATGCCTTTTAGGCATTGTATTTGCTCTATCATTTTTTTTTCTTTTTCTAATGTACTTAGATGGGGTTTAGCTCTCTATGTTTCTTATAGCCCTGAGAGTAGTAGAATTTTAGAGCTTTACCCCTTTTAAAGACATTGTCTCTTTTCCTTTTATGGTAATAAAATTCTAACTTTCCCAAAAAAAATAACCTTAAACCCTAAACCTTAAACAACCCTAAACCCTAAAACCCTAAACACTAAACCCTAAATGCTAAACCCTAAACACTAAACTCAAAACCTAAACCCTAAACTCTAAAACCATAAACCCTAAACCTTAAACTAACCCTAAACCCAAAAGCCTAAACACTAAACCCTAAATGAAAAACTTAAACCCTAACCCTAAACCCTAAACCTTAAACCCTAAAAACATAAAACCTAAAATCCTAAACCTAAACCCTAAAGCTAAAAGCCTAAACTAGAAACCCTAACCCTAAACCCTAAACCCCAAACGTTAAACACAAACCTAAAGTAACTAAATAAATTAAAAAATAAACCTAAACCCTAAAACCTAATAAACCTAAACCAAAACATAAACCTTAAGAATGGGAAAAAACTTAATGGTAGGAGCATCACTCCAACCGCTCACCTAGATCCGGCAAGGGAGGCAAAGGCGATTATCATAGTGGTGTGATTTGGAGGTGTTGGTGGTTATGGAGGCTAGAAGAGCGACGGAGGTTACATTCGTGGTAGTGGGAGAGGGAGGGATTGGGGATATGTTGGGGGATCTCGCTACTCGAGAGGTCAGGGTGGTACTAATGGGAATTGGAGAACCATGAATGGCGATCCGATCACTACTTATGGAATCAGATCTTTAAAGAGAGATAAGTTATCTAGGTTTTGATTTGCTCTGCATGTGCTCATTTTTTATCTATGTCATCGCCTGTGTTTTAGAAAACTTGGTGTGTTACTTGGTTGATGTGATCGAAAAGAAGAAATGTTGAATCTAAATTTGTTCCTTATTAAAAAGATACCCCAAAACACTAAAACCTACAACCCTAAACCCTAAACCCTGATGCCTAAACCTTAAAAACCTAAAAACCTAATTCTAAACTAAATAAAACTCCAAAATAAAATAAATAAAAAACCTAAATCTAAATAAAATGAAAACCTAAACTAAAACATAAACCTAAACCTAAACCTAAAAATAAAATAAAATAAAAATAAAACTAAATTAAAATATAATAAATAAAATCCTAAGCTAAACTAAAAAAATAAAATAAGCCTAAGAATAAAAAGCCTAAATAAAATAAAAACTAAACATAAAATAAAAATAAAATAAACCTAAAATAAAATAAAATAAAAACCTAAATTTAAGAAATAAACATTAAAATAAAACGTAAACCCTAAACTAAAAAAACCTAGACCAAAAATTAAAATAAAATAAAATAAACTTAAACCTAAACTAAAATAAATTAAACTAAAATAAATAAAAGCTAAACCTAAAACTAAACTAAATAAAACAAAATAAACTAAAAATAAACCTAAACCTAAAATAAAAAAATTAAAACCAAAAAATAAACCTAAAATAAAAACCTAAAACTTAAACCTAAAAAAAATAATAAAAACCTCAACCTAAACCTAAAAATTAAAAATAAAACCTAAACCTAAAAAATAAAATAGAAATAAAACTCAGTTGAAAAATAAACCTAAACTTAAAAAATAAACTAAAATATATAAAACATAAACAAAAATAAAGAAACTAAACTAAATAAAAGTAATAAATAAACTTAAATAAAAATAAAAATAAAATAAACTAAAATAAATAAAATATAAACTAAATAAGCCTAAACCTATCGATTTACTTAATTTTTTTTTAAAAAAAACCATAAACCTTAAACCCTAAACCCCAAACCCTAAACCTTAAACCAACAACCTTAAATACTAAACCCCATACACTAAAACCTTATGCCGAAAACCCTAAACCCTAAACCCTAAACCCAAAACCCTAAACCCTAAACTCTAACCCTAAACCCTAAACCCCAAACCCTAAACCTAAACCTAAAGTAACTAAATAAATTAAAAAATAAACCCAAACCCTAAAACCTAATAAATATAAACCTAAACTTAAACCCTAAGAATAATATCTCCTTTTGACAGAGGTTGAGATAATTTTTGGTTGGTACTGTTGAGATTTACTTTCCCACTAGTTTTGTTGGCTCTCCTCTTGTTGGTCTCCTACTGTTGGTTATGATGGATGGCATGGTGTGCTTGAGCTTGTTTATTTGCATTTTTTTTCCTAGCCTCTTTTTCTTGTGAGGGTTTATTGGTGGTGGTTGCTTGATGGTGTGGTTTTTCTAGCCTTTGCTTTTGGTTTTGCTATCTAGCATCATGATTATTGGTTGTGGCTTTGTTCCTTCGGGATGAGTTTACTCTCCTGAGCTATTGTCGCCATCTAGATTTTGTCCTTTTTGGTGGTTTTTAGAAGTTTTTTATGGTGTTTGCCTGCTATCGGATGGCACATTGGCTTCTCATTTCTTTCTATTGTGGGATGAACCTATATGTGGCTTTGGCTATTCTTATCTCTATTACTGTTCCTGCTGATTCCTGCCGCTATGGCTGGCTGGGTGGCCTTGATGGCTGGGTGTAGCTATCCTATTGGTTGGTGGATCTGTAGAAGTTTTAGTTCTTTACCTTTGGTCTTTATTTGTTTTGGGTGGCTTTGATGGTGGTTGTTTCTTGGTTGTTGTCTTGTTTGGTTGGTTTCTTTGCTCTAGTTTGGCTGGATGTTTTGCTGGTTAGTTGCCTATTTAATCCTGATGATAAATACTAGAACTTGGCGAGCTCTTGGCTATTAGCTATTTGGTTTAATTAAGGTGAGTTTGTTATGAAGGGTGGGATGCTCCCTCTATTATCCTTTTGTCTGGTAGCATCATATGTGATTACAACCTTTCTTCTGAAGTTTAGATACTCACATATCCTATTTTCACTTGAGATGAATGTCACTGAGCCTGAGCCATATCTAAGATTTTTACCATTGTGTTCCTTTTGTGTATTTAGCTTATCCTTATTTCTAGTTGTTTATCTCTATATTAAGTTCTTTGCAGTTAGGCGTTTTGGGGCTATAGTTGGTTTGTGCATGTCTTAGAAGATTTTGGGATATAGATATTTTGGCTAGCCTTCTTGGAATTTGGTGTTGTTTCTTTCATCATTTTTGTCATTTCTTTATTTTTCTTTGGTTTTTTTGTAATAGTTAGGAAATTTATCTCTTTAGGTTAATTGTAGCTCTTTGAGCAGTAGTTTAGAGATTTATCCCCTTTAATTACCTTGTATTCATTTCTTTTCGGCAATATAGTTCTATGACTTTTGATTTTTAAAAAAAACCCTAAGAATGGGCAGAACTTTAATGGCGGGAACATCACCATTAACCAGGCTTAGTCTAGATCCGCAAGGGGAGGCAAAGGCGAGGCTTATGCTGTGGTGGTGGGGGGGATCTGAGGTGGTGGATATGGAGGTGGTCGAGCAATGGTGGTTATGAAGGTGGAGGAGCGACGGAGGTTACCCACCTGGTGGTGGGGGAGAGATTGGGGATATGATGGATCCTACTACTCAAAGAGGCCGGGTTGTTGATTAATAGAAACCAAAAAAAATAGCCATCCGATTTCCTGGTTATGGAACTATGTCTTTACAGTAGAAATGATTCTATTTATCTAGAGTTTTTGATCTACTCTATGCGTGCTCATTTTTTATCTCTGTCATCGCTTGTGTCTTAGAAAACTTGGTGTGTTACTTAGGTAATGAATTCAAAAAGTCAAAAAATTGAATCTAAAATTGTTCTCTGTTAAAAAAAAAACCAAAAACCCTAAACCCTAAATTAAAACCTGAACCATAAACCCTAAATACTAAACCCTAAACCCTAAAAACCCTAGACCCTAAACCCTGAACTCTAAACCTTAAACCCTAAAACCCTAAACCCTAAATCATAAACCCTAAAACCTAAAAACTAAACCCTAACCCTAAAATAATTAAAACCCTACACCGTAAACACTAAACTGCACTAAACCTAAAACCCTAAACTAACCTAAACCCTAAACCCTAAAAGTTAAAACCTAAACTAAACTAAATAAAATAAATAAAAAACTAAACCCTAAATTAAAACTAACCCTAAACCCTAAATACTAAACCCTAAACCCTAAAACAAAGATCCTAAACTCAACTCTAAACCTTAAACTATAAAACTCTAAACCCTAAATCAGAACCCTAATATTTAAACCCTAACCCAAAAAAGAATTAAAACCCTACACCGTAAACAATAAACCCCACACCCTAAACCCAAAACCCTAAACTAACCCTAAACCCTAAACCCAAAAAAGCTAAAACCTAAACCTAAACTAAATAAAACCTCAAAATAAAATAAATAAATAAATAAAACTATAGAAAAATAGAATAAAAAATTAAAATAAAATAAAAACATAAATTAAAACCTAAACTTAAACATAAAAAAATAATAATAATAAAACTAAACAAAAATAAAATAAATAAAATCCTAAAACTAACTAAAATAAAAAACTTAAATAAAATAAAACTAAAAAAATAAAATAATAAAATAAACCTAAAATATAATAAAATAAAACTAAATAAAACCTAAACCTAAAAAATAAACATAAAAATAAATAAAAATAAACCTAAATCCTAAACTAAAAAAAAAAAAACCTAAACCTAAAATAAAATAAAATAAACCTAAACCTAAACTAAAATTAACTAAACTAAAATAAATAAAAGCTAACCTAAATGTAAAATAAACTAAACCAACACTAAACCTAAACTAAAATAAATAAATTAATTAAACCTAAACCTAAACTAAAAAAATAAAACCAAAAAAAAATAAACCTAAAATAAAACCTAAAAAACCTAAGTAAAATAAAACCTAAACCTAAACCTAAAATAAAAATAAAAGCTAAACCAAAAAAATAAAATAAAAAATAAAACTAAACTAAAAAATAAACCTAAACCTAAATGTAAACCTAAACTAAAATAAAACCTAAACTAAAATAAATAAACTAAACTAAATAAAAATAATAATAAAATAAACCTAAATAAAAATAAAAATCAAATAAACTAAAATAAAAAAATATAAAATAAGTTTAAACCCATATTTACTTATTTTAACAAAAAAAAAAGAAAATAAAAGAATAAAAAAAAACCCTAACTCTAAACCCTAAACTATAACCTATACTTACAACCCATCCAAAACTAAAACCTAAACCCTAAACCATAAACCTTAAAACTTAAACCCTAAAACCTAAACCCTAAACCATAAACCCTAAACACTAAATCTTAAACCCTAAACTCTATTAAAAAAACCTTAAACCCTAAACCTTAAACCCTAATCCCTAAACCCTAAACTAAAACCTAAACCTTAAACCTATAACCTAAACCCTAAACCTAAACCCTAAAACTAAACCCTAAACACTAAACCCAAAACCCAAACTAAAAACCCTAAAACCCTAAATCATAAAGCCTATACCCTAAACCATAAAACCTAAACCTAAATTAGAAAATAAATAAAATAAAAAATTGAACTAAAACCTAAACTTTAACCTTAACCTAAACCTAAGAATAAAATAAGAAAGAAAATAAAAACTAAACTAAAATAAAATAAATAAAAACTTAAACAAAATAAATAAAATAAAATAAACCTAAAATAAAAATAAATTAAACCTAATAAAATATAATAAAAACTAAATAAAAACTTAAACCTAAAAAATAAACCTAAAAATAAATAAAATAACACATAAACCCTAAACTTTAAAAAAAACCTAAACCAAAAATAAAAATAAAATAAACCTAAACCTAAAGTAAAATGAATTAAACTAAAATAATTAAAACCTAAACCTAAACGTGAAATAAACTACACCTAAACCTAAACTAAATAAAATAAAATAAACTAAAAATAAACCTAAGCCTAAAATAAAAATTAAAACCTAAAAAAACCTCAAATAATAACCTAAAACCTAAACCAAAAAAAAAAAAAAAAACCTAAACCTAAACCTAAACCTAAAAAATATAATAAAAGTAAAACTAAGCTAAAAAAACCTAAACATAAACTTAAACCTTTAAACTTAAAAAATAAACTAAAATAAGATAACTTAAACTAAAATAAATAAACTAAACTAAATAAAAAAATCCTAAATAAAAATTAAAAATAAAATTCACTAAAATAAATAAAATAAACTAAATAAAGTAAATAAACATAAACCTACTAATTTACTTAATTTTTTTTAAAAAAATACCCTTTACGAAAAACTAAAAAAAGAAAACCCAAAAATAAACTAAGGAATAAATAAATTAAATAAAATAAAAAATAAACATAAATTAAAAATAAAATAAACTTAAAATAAACCTAAAATAAAATAAAATAAAACCTAAATAAAATCATAAGCCTAAAAAATAAAACCTTAAAATAAATAAATAAATAAAACCTAAACCTGAAACCTAATAAAAAACTAAACGTAAAATGAAAATGAAATAATCAACCTAAAATTAAACCTAAACTAAATAAAATAAACTAAACTAAAAATAAACCAAATTATAAACAAAAAAATAAAAACTTAAAATAAACTTAAAATAAAAACCTAAAACATAAACCTAAGAAAATAAAATAAAACCTAAACCTGAACCTAAACCTAAAAATAAAAAAATAAAACCTAAATCTAAAAATTAAAATAAAAATAAAACTCAACTAAAAAATAAACTTAAACCTAAACCTAAACCTAGAAAAAAAAAAATAAAAAACCTAAACTAAAATAAACTAAACTAAATAAAAAAATTAAAATAAACATAAATAAAAAATGTAAAATATACTAAAATAAATAAACCTAAACCTATTTTTTTAATTTTAAAAACTCTAAACTTAAGATAACCCTAAAATCAAAACCATAAAACCCTAAATCCAAAATCCTAAACATTAAACCCTAAAACCCCAAATGCAAAACCTTAAACCTTAAACCCTAAAAACCTAAAAATATAAACCTAAATTAAATAAAACCTAAAAATAAAATAAAAGTTAGCCTTAAATAAACTAAACCCAAACCATAAACTAAATATAATAAAATAAACTAAAATAAAAACCTATACAACAACAAAAATAATAACAACAATAATACACCTTAATCCCACTAGGTGGGGTTGGCTACATGAATCCTTCATACATCTTAACCAAGTCTTTTTAGGTCAACCTCTACCTTTCTTAACATAAGGCAAATCTAATGCATATACTCTCATAATCGGGACATCAGATGGCCGACGCTTTATGTGGCTAAACCATCTAAAGTGACTCTCCCTAATCTTATCTACCACTAGGGCTACTCCAACTTTTTCTCGAATATACCCATTTTGTATTCTATCTCTAAGAGTAAAGCCACTCATTCACCTAAGTATCCTCATCTCTGTAACACTTAACTTAGTCTTATGCTTCTCTTTTATTTGCCAACATTCTGCACCATAAGTCATTGCAAGTCTTACCGCCATCTTATAAAATTTTCCCTTAAGTTTAAGTGGAACTTTTCTATCACATAGTATTCCAGATGCATTCCTCCACTTTAACCATCCATCTTGAATTATACTAATAACATCTCCTTCTATTTCACCATCATTTTGAACAATAGAGTTTAAATATCTGAAACACTCACTTTTATTAATGACTTATTCACCTAATGTCACAACACTACCACTAGAACTTCTACAACTAAAATTACACTCCACACTAGATCTACTTAAATGAAAACCTTTAGACTCTAGAGTTGACCTCCATAATTCAAGTTTCGTTGGACTCTCTAATCTTATCAACAAGAAAGAATGTCATCAGAAAAGCATACACCAAGGTACATCTTCTTATAAATGCCTAGTAAGAACATCCATAACTAAAGTAAAAAAGATAAGGGCTTAAAGCTCATCCTCGATGTAATTTAACTGAAATAGGAAAATAATTTATCAATCCTCCTTGTGTTTGGACACATGTAATAGCTCTAGTATACATATCCTTAATGAATTGAATATAACCAATATTAACTCATTTCTGTTCTAGAACTTTCCAAAGAACATCTCTTGAAACTTTATTGTAAGCTTTATCTAAATCAATAAATATCATATGTAGATCCTCCTTACTTTCTCTATGCTTCTCCATCAAACCCCTTAACAAATGTATATCAACCATAGTAGATCTACCTAGCATGAAAACAAACTGATTGTGAGAAACTTATGTACCACATCGTAACCTATACTCAATTACTCTCTCCCATAATTTTAATGTATGGCACATTAACTTAATTCCTCTATAATTTTCACACTCTTATGCATCACCTTTATTCTTAAATATAGGAACCAACAAACTCTTTCTCCACTCATCGGCATCTTTTAGTCTTTAAAATGACATTAAAAGATTTATATAAGCTAAGTTGATCTCTAAACATTTCCACACTTCTATTGGAATATTATCTCCCTACTTTTTCCACATTTCATTTTCTTTAAAGCTTCACTAACTTCATTTACTAACGATGATAAAATGAAATTCTTATGTTTTTTAGGGTATTAAGGTTGCTAAAATCAATCATACTTTCAGATCCTTAATTGAAAAGTTTATCAAAATACCTCATCCACATATTTTCAATATCTTTTCTAAAAAAGCATTTTATTATTTTCATCCTTAATACACCTCACTTGAACTATGTCTTTACTTCTCCTATCTCTTTGGTTGGCTAACTTATACATACATCTTTCACCTTCTTTGGTATCTATTCTATTGTATAAATCACTAAAAGCTAAATTTTGCATCATATATTGCTTTCTTAGAATCCTTATAAGCCACTTTATATCTTTCCCAATTCTCTGAGTTTTTACATCTAAACCATGTTTTATAACAGTACTTCTTATTTTTTATCTTTTCTTGCACACTCTGACTCCACCACCAACTATTCTTATTAAAAGAAGCTTTTCCTTTTAATTCTCCAAGCACATCTTCAACAACTTGCTTAATTCCACTTATTATTTTTTCCCACATAATGTTAGCTTCCTCATGAACATCCCAAGTTCTAATCTCTTGTAGCTTGCTCTTAAAAATATTTTTTATTTGTGTTCTTTAAGTGTCCCCATCTAATTCTAAGACAATAATTTGGTTTATTTTTTCTCTTACAATCTTTCTTCTTAAAATCTAAAACTAACAATCGATGTTGGGTACATAGATTTTCACTTGGAATGACCTTACAATCTTTACAATCTAAATGATCTCTTTTTCTTATCAGAAAATAATCAATTTATGTTTTACTAGATCCATTTTTATAAGTAATAATATGTTCATCTCTTTTCTTAAATAAAGTGTTAGCAACTACAAAATCATAATCTAGCACAAAATCTAATATAGTCCTACCTTCTTCATTAGTCACTCCAAATCCATAACCATGAATACTTTTAAAATCTTCTACCACTCTACCAACATGTCCATTTAAATCTCCTCCAATAAATACTTTTTCTTCAAGAGGTATCTTTTGTATTAATCCCTCTAATTCATTCCAAAATTTTTCTTTTGTGCTTACCTCCAAACCTACTTGAGGAGCATAGACACTTATAACATTGATAATCTTAGTATCAACAATAATCTTTAAAGCTATAATTCTATCTCCACATCTATTAATATTTATAACATTATCCTTCAAACTTTTATCTATAATCATACCTACACCATTTCTAGTTGACTTTTACGAATACCAAATTTTAAAACTTAAACTATCAATCTCCTTGGCTTTCTCCCCAACACATTTAGTTTCTTGAACACATAAAATATTTATCTTTCTATGAACCATAATATTTTTTAATTCCATTAATTTACCTATAAGAGTACCTATATTCCAAGATACTAACCTTATTCTAGTTTCATGGACTAACTTCTTTGCCTGCATCCATCCATAATGTGGGAACCCTTGCTTATTTAACACCGCACCGGCATGTATTTCTAGCACATTTTTACTATACAATAATGTCTGGGACGCCTAGCATTAACACAATGATTTAAAGGATTCATGTCATGATTATTTTGACAAGTTTTATCGTCATGACTACCTAACGCAGCCCTCCACTTTTCACATCCGGAGTTGGGATCCGCAATGGTAGTGTTAAAAAAAATCCTATACCTAAACTAAAAAATAAAACCTAAAAATAAACCTAAAATAAAAACCTAAAACCTAAACCTAAAAAATATAAAATAAAAACCTAAACCTAAATATAAAATTAAAAAGTATACCTAAACCTAAAAATTAAAATAAAAATAAAACAAAATTAAAAAATAAAAATAAACCTAAACCTAAAAGATAAACTAAAATGGAAAACCTAAATTAAAATAAATAAATTAAACTAAATAAAAATATGAAATAAAATTAAATAAAATATAAACTAAATAAACCTTAACCTATTAGTTTATTTAATTTAAAACCTAAATGCTAAACCCTAAACCCTAAACACTAAATCCTAAACCCTAAGCCCTAAAACTAACCCTGCACCCTAAACCCTAAACCCTAAAAAACCCTAAACCCTAAACCTTAAACCTTAAACCTTAATCCCTAAATAAACCCTAAACCCTAAGCCCCATAACCCTAAACCCTAAACCCTAAACCCTAAAACCCTTAACCTTAAACCCAAAACTGACCCTAAAGACTAAAAGCCCTAAACCCTAGTCATTAATCTGGCCCTAACCTCTAAGCTAACCTTAAACCCTAAAACCTAAACCCTAAACCCTTAAAACTATAAAACCTAAAGCCTAAGCACTAAACCCTAAACACTAAAAACTAAATCCTAAAACCCTAAATAAAAAAACCCTAAACCCTAAACCCCAAACCCTAAAACTAAATCTAAACCTAAACTCTAAACCCTAATCCTAAACCTAAACCCTAAACCCTAAACTAAACCTAAACCTAAAACTAAACCTAAACCTAATGCTAAACCCTAAACCTAAACTAAAACCTAAACTCTAAACCCTACACCCTAAACTCTATAAACCAAAACCTAGTAATCCTAGTTCTCCTTTGTGGCGCTTTCATTTTTTTTTCATTTGCATATTTTTTGGTGGATCCTTCATCATTATCGACCATTTTATGGAGCCTTTGAATATCTGGCCGCTCATGTGATGTGTCTCTTCTGAATATGGCTATGGTGACCTCAAACCCACGGATTACATCTCCTAATTTGGATGATCCGACTAGGGCATCCAATTTTTTGGGGATTCCTGAACCTAATGCCATACCTGCTATTAAATCCTTTAAGGATGAACTTATGGTAAGAGCTCTACCATATTGACCAAGAATATGATTTTGACTTCTTTTGAGGTATGCCTGATCATGTGTTTGGATCATGATGTCAAAAAAGCTTACAAAACCTTTTGAATTTACTTTGGTTGGAAAGTTTGTTGACCGAATTTGGAAAAGATCTGATCCTTTCTTCATAACCTTAAACTTTCGTGTGCTTTCTATTGGCTTGATCAATCCAAGACATATTTGATTCAACTTATGAACCATTTGGATTATTCAAGGGTTTTCGTCGATCTTATTTTATCTTTAATCCAAATACATTTGTTGAAGTGGTCTCCTTTTGATATAAAGGATGAATCACTTATTATTCTTGTCTAGTTAGCTCTTCCAAATATAAGAATCCATTATGTTACCAAAATTTTATTTACGAGGCTCTTTTTGGTCGGCCACTCCAAATTGATCAAGCGATCTCTGTGAGATCTTGTCCCTCTATTGCTCATATATTGTATGAACTTGACATATCTAAAAAACATGCTAAGAAGGTTTGGATTGGATCTAAAAAGTTTAGTTATTTACAAAAGATCGTATTTGAAAAATTTTTGGTTTTCTGTTCCCATTGCAAGATACATGGTCATGATAATTTGGATTGTTTTATTCTTCACCTGCATCTTAAAAAGAAAATTTTGAATGATCATAACTTGAAATTAGCTTCGATAAAGTTAATAAAACTATTTCTATGCCTAAAAATAACTTAAATGTTGATATTAGGTCGACTTTGGAATATTTTGATGTTCCTAAAATTGTTTATTTTGCTTCTCATTTTGACCATGACAAAGGTACTAATAATGTTGAAAAAGATGGTTTTCCCAACAACCTTTCTTTACATGAGAATATGCCTATTATGGCAAATTCCAAATTCAAAGAGGCTGAAAAAAATGATGATTCATTTTCTAATGAGTCTATTCCTTCTTCTTTGCCAGCATTAATTGATGAGAATGAGGATTTAAATGATAACCTGAATGTGGCTAAAATTCTTGAGCAAAATACTGATTCTAACATTATTAATTATGCTTTGAATGGCATAATATCTTCTCCTTCCGCTAATTCCAAGATTGATCTTCATTCTAATCCAACTTTTCAATAAAATGCTAATTTGGAAGAGGGGGAAGTTGTGATTAGAGATGTTCTTCCCGATCCTTATCCATTAATATATTTCTAATCAATCTCTATCCAATGGTGACACTTTGGATAAAAACAAAATTCTAAACTATCCTTAAAAAAAACTAAAACTCTAAGATGCAACCTCCTATTTTTGTTGATCTACTAGATCTGATCCTCTTCACATCAATAGTGTGTTGTTTCAATTTTTTTCTTAGAAGAGGATTTGTTATTCTTTCTATCTCTCTTTGTATTATTATCCTTTAATTTCTTTTTACAATTTTTTTTATGTTTAATTTTCTTATTTGAAATGTTAGAGGGATTGGTAACCTCATTATTCGTAATCATATTAGAAATCTCAGTAAAATTAATAATATTTCTTTACATATTGTTATTCAACCTCTTATACATGCTGATAAAATCAATCATGTTACTAGAATGCTTAGCTGTAGTAATTTATTTTTTAACAACAGTAATAAAATTTGGTCCTTTTGGAATAGCTTCTTAAATGTTTTAATTTTAGATGATCTACAACAAGTTGTCAATGCTCAAATTTCTTTGGTGACTCTTGTGTGCTGGCTCTTTATTTATGCTTCTTGCAATAGAGCTAGTTAAAATGTTCTTTGGGAGAATTTGAGAAGTTTTGCTCTTTCTGTTAACAAACCTTGGTTGATTTCAACACTATTATGTATTCTTCAGAAAGAAGGAGTGGTTTCTCGCCTAATATTCATTATATGGAAGAACTTTCTAATATGATTCTTGATTGCAATGTTTTTTACATTGGTTTTAAAGGCTCTAATTATACTTGGCAAAACTCTAAGCTCTGGCAACATTTAGAAGAATTCTTTTCAACTCTCATTGGATTAATTAATTACCTTTACCTTTTGTTGACCATTTTATTAAAACTTTATCTATCATGCCCCACTTTTGGTTTATGTTAAAGAAAACTCTAAAATATTAAACATCTCGCCTCTTTCAAATTTTAAAATATGTATATATTCACATTTTCTTAAAATCATGGCCGTTAATTAGATTTCTCCTTTACACCCTGATGATTCGATTAAGGGTATGAATAGATTATAGTTTAAGCTTAAAAAGCTCAAAGAAAATTTGGTTTGGTGGAATAAACATTGTTTTTAAAATCTTTTTGCTAATATAAAAAACATGGAACTTTTGGTTTGTGAACTTGAAAATGCTATTTTTACTAACACTTCTAAGCTTGAAGATTTGAATGAAGCTAAAGATAAACTTGTTAATTATCAGAATATGGAAGAGACCTATTGGCAGCAAAAAGATGCTAGTAAATATATTGTTGATGGGGACAAAAATACGTATTTTTATATTTTATTTAATAAAAGTGAGCTTTAAATTATATCCAAAAAATGAAAATGATATTGGAGATTGGATTCTGATATTAATGTTATTAAAGATTATGTTATTAACCACTTTAGAAATAATAAAAAAGCCACTCTTATGAAGCTATTCTAATTCATTTGATCCCTCTATTATTACCAATGATGATAATCATTAGCTTACTAGGTTTCCTATCAAGATGAGATTGGTAAAGTTCTCAATAGCATGAACATTGATTTCATTACTAGTCCGAGGGTTATACTATTCAATTTTTCAAAATTGTTGGTCTATTATTAAGCATGACTTAATCGATGCTATTGTTGATTTTTTTATTGGTAATCCTCTCCTTAAATATTTTCAAGCACTTCCATTGTTCTCATACCTAAAAAAAGAAAATCCAGATTCTTGAGTGATTTTAGACTATTAGTCTTTAAACTTTCTTTAATAAATTTATTTATAAAATTCTTACTAATAGACTTAGTCCTTTACTAAAAAAATTATCTCTCTCAACCAAACTAGTTTTGTTAGAGGAGATCTATATCTGATAACATTCTTCTTGCTCAAGAGCTTATTCATGATTTTGATGTTCCAAGTGGTAACATCCTTTTTAAATTAGATATTTCTAAAGCCATTGATAATATCTCTTAGAATTTACTTTTAAATATCCTACATTTATTTTGTTTCTCTGATAATTTCATTAACCTTATTATAAACTAAATTAATAATGCCTGGTTTTCAATTCTTCATAATTGTGAAGCTTTAGGCTTCTTTCCTTTTTTCATGGATTAGACAAGGAGATCCTTTGTCCACTTCTTTGTTTATTATCGTGGAATACCTTTCTAGAGTTTAAATGATTTATTCAATAACAACCCTAGCATGTACTTTAAACCCTTGGTGGTATCCCTATTTCTCATCTTAGCTTTGTTGATGATTTCATTATCTTTGTAATGCTTCTTTTCATCATATCAAAAGACTTAAGAATTTTAAATAATTTTGGTAGAAAGTGGTATATCTATTAATGAAAGCAAGAGCTACTTTATTACCTCGTCTAAAATTTTTAATAATAAAATCAATCATATCTTGAGAATCACTAACTTTAAACACTAGCAACTCCCTATTAAATATAGGGTGCTCTTCTCAAAAGTCAAAAAAGATCCCATCTTTTTGATGAGCTTATCCAAAAAATTTTTGATCAAATTTAGTTGTGGGAATTTCACTAAAAAATTTTGGTGTGGGAATTTCACTTACTTTATTTTGGTGGCAGGCTTACTTTGCTTAGGAGTACTCTTAATTCGATGCCTTTATATCTTATTCAAACCATTATCCCTACTAATTCTATCTTAAATAGAATTGATCAACTCCTTAATAAATTTTTTTTTGGGGCTCTAATAATGTTAAAAGGATGGACTTGTTGGCATAAATGTTGTGGTCCTCTGGGTGAAAGTACACTTTGTTGCAAACCTATTCGTGAAGCTATTACTGCCTTCTTAAATGAACACTGGTTGAATTTTCAAAAAAAAAACCTTTGGGCTAATTTTATGACAGCTAAATACTGCCAAGGCAAGCACCCTCTAATATGTACTTATAAAGTTGGTGACTCCCCAGTTTGGAAAAGGCTTTGCTCCATTAAATGGGAGGCTGAATCCTTGATATATTGGGGTATAAATTCTAGATCTTCTTTCTTTTGGCAAGATAACTAGATTGTTGGTGGTTCTATTGATTCTTTTTTATCTACCCACTCTACTGCTGCTACTAAAGTTAACTCATTTTGGCTTAATAAAAGTGGAATGATAGTAAACTAGCCAATAATTTATTCATATCTCTTTTGATAAATATAGTGATATTCTATCTTTTCCAACAAGCTTGATCAAATTCTTTTTAAGCTGTCTTATAATGGTGATTTTATTCTTCAAGAGGCTTGGAATTATGTTAGAGATGCTCATATTTCTTCAAATGTATTCATTAAACTTTGGAATAATATCATCCCTATCACTTATTCTGTCCTTACTTGGAGAATAATAAAAAGCTTCATTCAAGTTGATTCCTTGCTCTCGGATAAAGGATTTCATTTGCCTTCCAAATGTTATTGTTGTTTTCATATTGAAAATGTTAATCATATTTTTGTTAATCGTGTTATTGCCTCAAAATTATGGGTTTGGTATGATCTTTTTAATACTAACCATTTCCATGGATTTCTTTCTTTATATCAACTTCTTGAAGCTTGTTTCCACAAAATTATTAAAGTTCATATCAAAGTTTTAATTGCCATTACCCTTATTTAGTTCATATGGATGGATAGAAATGATGCTAAATATTATGGCATTCTTATGAAACATAAAAGGATTATTGCTAGAACCAAAGAAAAAATTCATTAATTAATGCTAATTTAATTAGTAACACATTTTAGAGTTTGGTGGCTTTTGTTTGTTGGTTTCTCCCTTTACCTTGTGGCTAAGGGTTTGATTGGTGGTCATTAGTATCCTATTTTCTCTTGGTACTGGTTTTTTTATCCCTGTCTAGGGCCTTGGTCTATCCTGTCCACTGGTATTGCTGGAGGTTGGGATCCTCCAGGCTGCTTTTATCTGGTTGGGTGATTACCATTCCTTTCTTTGTTGTTTTGGTGGCTTCCTTTTGGTTTGTCACTATGCCTATCTTTCTCTATGTTGGATTTCTCCCCTTGACCGGTGCTTCCTTATTGAGTTGGCTCATCTACCTGCTTTGTTAATTAGTGGGTGGCTTTGTGTTTGGTATTGGTTGGGCCGGTTTGGTTGGTTTCCTTTTATTTTCTTTGAACTATTATTATAGGGTTGCCTTTGTGGTTTTTCTTTATTTTATTTTGGCTTTATGGTGGCTATTTGTTAGTTGATATTATTTTGCTTATTTTAGTTTTTGCCTTGAGTGCTTGGTCTATTATTTTGGTGAGGATTTGACTACTTTTATTTCTTTAGCTCCCTTTGTTTCCTATGTCTTTCTTTTGGTAGGGTGGGTTTGGCTATTTTCCCTGCTTTTGGTGGTGATTTTCTAGTGTTTGGATGCCCCTTTGATCTCCTCAGGGTACTTTTCCTCTAGTGCTACTTTTTCCCATGGCTATCTTCCTTCCCGAATGAGGTAGGCCTTTTATCTCTATCTAGGTTGGACCAGGTGGTTGTTAGTGTTTGCCTTGTTCTCGATCTATTTTGAATTTTGCTTCTTAGTGCTAGTTATTTGTTTATTTTTGGTTTATTGTCCGTGACACTATCCTATCCATTGGTGGCTTCTGAAATCTAGTAGTTCTTTATTTCTATTTTGTTGATGCTACTTCCTTTCGGGCTTGGTGGCCTTTAGTTGTCTGGGTGATTTATGGGCCAGCTGTTTCTGTTTCTTGGGCAGTAGGTACTAGAGAATTGTTGACTTTCACTCTTTAGTGGATTGCCTTCGTGAGGGTAAATTGGCAATGATGGTTGGGATGATTTCCTTATTTTTGGTAGCAGCATATGTGACTGTAACCCTTCTTTTGAAGTTTGGATGCTCACATTTGTGGTTGCCACTTAAGATGAAGGTGACTGAGCCTAAGCCTTATTTGAAATTTTCTCTTATATTGCTCTTTATTATGTGCTTAAGCTTGATTTTCTCTACCGTTAATACATCTTATAGCTTGCAGATTCTTTTATAGGTTCTTTGCAAGTTTGATCCTGGATGTGGATTGTGCAACTCAAAAGACTTTTGATTCTAGTAATGGGCTTTGACCGATCCTATTTACTATGTTGTTGCTTAGTTGTTTTTTGGTCTTTTATCTTAGGTTTTATTTCCTTGCTTTTATTGTATTAGATAGGGACTTTTCTCTCTAGTGAATGTA
The DNA here is from genome assembly GCA_021442155.1 of Cymbidium sinense. Classification (NCBI taxonomy): domain Eukaryota; kingdom Viridiplantae; phylum Streptophyta; class Magnoliopsida; order Asparagales; family Orchidaceae; genus Cymbidium; species Cymbidium sinense. Next base: position 359,366,175 of record CM038214.1, on the reverse strand, counting down.
GCTCTTTGAGTGGTAATTAAGAAAATTTTCCTCTTAAGAACTTGTACCTTTATTTATGGCAATAAAATTCTTCCTCTATTTTCTTAAAAAACCTTAAACCCTAAACTAAACCTAAAACCTAAAACTAAAACCTAAACTAAACCTAAAAATAAATATAAAAAACCAAACCTAAATAAAATAAAATAAAATAAATAAAAAAACCTAAACTAAAACCAAAACCTAAATAAAATAAAATAAAATAAAAAATGAAAAAACTAAAATAAAATAAATAAAATCTTAAACTAAACTATAAAATAAAATAAACCTAAAAATAAAAAATCCTAAATAAAATATAAAACCAAACCTAAAACATAAATAAAATATACTTAAAATAAAATAAAATAAAAACTAAATAAAAACCTAAACCTAAAAAATTAAACCTAAAATCAAAACCTAGAAATAAATACAAAATAAAACCTAAACCCTAAACTAAAACAAAACCTAAACCTAAATTAAAATAAAATAAATAAAATAAACAAAATAAAATAAACCTAAACATAAACTAAAATAAACTAAACTAAAATAAATAAAACCTAAACCTAAAATAAACTAAACCTAAACCTAAACCAAATCAAAATAAAATAAAATAAACTAAAAATAAACCTTAACCTAAACTAAAAAATAAAACAAAATAATAAACCAAAAATAAAATCCTAAAACCTGAACCTAAAAGAATAAAATAAATTCCTAAACCTAAACCTAAAAAAATAAAATAAAAATAAAACTCAACTGAAAAATAAACCTAAACCTATACTAAAAAAATAAACTAAAATAAACAAACCTAAATTATAATAAAAATAACTAAACTAAATAAAAAAATAGAACTAAATAAAGCTAAAAAATAAAGTAAAATAAAATAAATAATAAATAAACTAAATATTCCAAGTAAACCTAAACCTATTGGTTTACTTAATTTAAAAAAAAACCTTAAACCATAAATCCTAAACATTTAACCCTAAACCCTATAAAACTCTAAGCCCTAAACCCTAAACCTTAACCCTAAAACATAAAACCTAAAACCCTAAACCTTAAACTCTAAACCCTAAACCCTAACCCTAAACCCTAGACCCTAAACCACAAAGCCTAAACTTGAACCTAAACCTAATGTAACTAGATAAATTAAAAAATAAACATAAACCCTAAAACTTAATAAACCTAAACCTAAATCTAAACCCTAAAAATGAGCGTAACCTGGTGAACATCACCATTAACCAGCCCTAATCGGGCATGGAGGCAGGAGGCGGTGGTTATCACAGGGTGGTGGGGGATCTGAGTTCTGGTGGATATGAAGGTGGTGGTCGAGTAGTGGTGGTTATGGAGGGAGGAGTGAATGAGTTACATGGTGTTGGTGGAGGGAGAGAGATCGGGGATATGATGGTGGATCCCCTACCCGAGAGGAGGGGTGGTTCTAATGGGAACTGATGAATGAATGATCCATCTACTATATGAAACTGTCTTTACAAAGAGAAAGTTCTAGTTATCCGAGTTTTCAATTTGATCTATGCATGCTAATTTTATCTATGTCACCACTTGTGTCTTAGAAAACTTAGTGTGTTACTTGGTTGATGAAATCAAAAAGATGAAATGTTGAATTTGAGTTTGTTCTCTGTTAAAAAAAATAGCAACCAAAAACCCTAAACCCTAAACTAAAACCTGAACCCTAAAACTAAAAGCTCACCCCAACAATTTGCTGAGCCTTTTGTTATGCTGGTTGAACCTTTGTTGATCCTTTTGGATTGGACTTTTTAGTTTTGGGTGGTTGGTAGCTACCATTGGCCCCCTTTTGTGTGGTTATTTTATCTTCTAGTGATTTGCACTGGATGCAACTTATTTTTCCTTCAGTTGATGGTTTCATTTCTGAGCTATTTAGTCATTTATGGTTGCTCACCCTGGTTTTGCTTGGTGACTGCTTATAGTTGGGACTTTGGCTAGAGGTCTCTTATCTTGGTTTTGTTGGTTGTTTCTCTATTAATTAACATTGGTCTGGTGCTTGCTGATGGCTAGTTCTAGTTTTCCCTAGTTTGGAGCTTGGATGGGTATCTGGTTAATTATTGTTGTTCATGTTCTGACTTAGTTCTAGCCTCTTTCTAGGTTATTGTGATTAGTCTGTTGTGTTTTTTGTTTGGTGGTTTGGTGGCTAGCTGGTTGCTGCTTAGTTGCTTTTTGTTTAATGATGTTAGATCTAGAACTCTATGGACTGGTGGCCTTAGATGTTTGCTTGTATCAAGTATGCTAATTATGATGGCTTTGATGTTACTCACCTCTTCTCTCTAGTTGGTAGTATTACATATGATTGTAACACTTTTTTATGAAGTCTGAATGCTCATATTTATTATTGCCCCTTGAGATGATCCTAATTGAGCCTAAGTGTTCTCTTTCTATGATCTCTCTGTTTCCTTTATGTATCCTTATCCTTTTTAGGTATAACTTTTTCCTTTATAGTGTTTCACAGATTTCTTTTATAGGTTAGAACTTTACAGAGGGAATGGTCTTTCCTCAATCAACCCAAGGGATGTTGTTATGCATCTTGCTTATCTTACTTTCTCAAAGGAATCATGAACTCCGACTCATCCTTTTACTATTTTCAGGATTTGTTTTAGTCTTACTCAGTGTCTTTTTCTCTTATGCTTTTAGGTGCTATATTTGCTTTATCCTTATCTTTTCTAATGTACTTAGATGGGGTTTAGCTCTAAGTTTCTTATAGCTTTGAGAGAAACATAATTTTAGAGCTTTACCCCTTTTAAGGATATTATATCTTTTGCTTTTATGGTAATAAAATTCTAACTTTCCCCAAAATAAAAACCCTATAAACCCTAAATAACCTTAAACCCTAAAACCCTAAACCCTAAACCTTTAACACTAAACCCCAAACCCAAACCCTAAACCCTAAACACTAAACATTAAAACCTAAACTCTAAAACCCTAAACCCTAAACCCTAAACTAACCTTAAACCCTAAAGCCTAAAGACTAAACCCTAAACCTAAACCCTAAATCCCAACCCTAAAACCCTAAAAGCATAAAACCAAAAATTCTAAACCCTAAACCCTAAACACTAACCTAAACCATAAACCCTAAACCCCAAACATTAAACAAAACATAAAGTAACTAAATAAATTAAAAAATAAATCTAAACCCTAAAACATAATAAATGTAAACCTTCAGAATAGGTAGAACCTTGTAGGAACATCAACCGTGCTTAGTCTAGATCTAGCGTGGAGCCAAAGTCGAGATGGCGTTATGGCGTGGTGGTGGGGATCTAGAGGTGTGAATATGGAGGTGGTGGTCGAGCATGTTTATGGAGGCTGGGAGCAACATGGAGGTTATGGTGGTGGTGAGAGAGATCGAGATGTGATGGTTCATCCCACTACTAGAGAGGCGGGTGGTACATGGGAACTAGAAATTGAAGAATGGTCAATCCGACCACCGCTGTCAGGGATGGTTCTAGTTATTTAAGGTGTTTAATTTTTCCTATGCAATCTCATTTTTTAGCTATGTCGTCGCTTGTGTCTTAGATAACTTGGTATGTTACTTGATTGATGAAATAACAAAGAAGTTGAATCTAAATTTATTCTCTGTTAAAAAAAAACTAAAAACCCTAAACCCTAAAACCCTAAACCCTAAACCCTAATCCCTAATCCCTAAACCCTAAAACCTACAACCCTAAACCCTAAACCCTAAACCCTAAACCTAAACCCTAAACTCTAAACCCTAAACCCTAAACCCCAAAACCTAAAACCTAAACCTAAACTAAAAAACAAAATAAATAAAAAACCTAAATCTAAGTAAAATAAAACCTAAACTAAAACCTAAACCTAAACCTAAACCTAAACCTAAAAATAAAATAAAATAAAAAATAACACCTAAAATAAAATAAAATAAATAAAAACCTAAACTAAACTAAAAAAATAAAATAAACTTATGAATAAAACCTAATTAAAATAAAAACTAGATGAAAAATAAAAATAAAATAAAATAAAAACCTAAACCTAAAAAATAAACCATAAAAATAAAATCTAAACCCTAAACTAAAAAAAAACATAAACCAAAAATAAAAATAAAGAAAATAAAATAAACATAAACCTAAACTAAAATAAACTAAACTAAAATAAATAAAACCTAAACCTAAACCTAAACTAAATAAAATAAAATAAACTAAAAATAAACCTAGACCTAAGCTAAAAAATAAAACCTAAAATAAAAACCTAAAATTTAGACCAAATAAAATAAAATAGAAACCTAAACCTAAACCTAAAAATAAAACCTAAACCTAAAAAAAATATTAAAAATAAAACTCAACTAAAAATAAACCTAAACCTAAACTAAATTTATAACATAAACAAAATAAAAAAAACATAAACTAAAAAAACATAAACTAAACTAAATAAAAATAAAAAAATAAACCTAAATAATAATAAAGAATAAAATAAACTAAAATAAATAAAAAAATAAACTAAATAAACCTAAACCTACCTTTACTTAATTTAAAAACCCTAAATCCTAACCTAAACCCTAAACCCTAAACCCTCAACCCGAAACCTATAACTCTAAACCCTAAACCCTAAACCCTAAACCCTAACCCTAAACCTAAACCCTAAAAGCATAAACCCTAAAACCCTAAATAATAAACTCTAAATTGTAAACCGTAAACCCTAAACTCTAAACCCTAAACCCTAACCCTAATCCCTAAACCCTAAACCCTAAACCCAAACCTAAACCTAAAGTTAATAAATAAATTAAAAAAGAAAATTAAACCCTTAAACCTAAACCTAAACCTAAACCCAAAGAATGGTATCTCCTTCTGATGGAGGTCGGGATTGTTTCTAGTTGGTATTGTTGAGCATTGGTTGCCCTCTAGTTTTGGTGGCTCTCTCCTCTTGTTGGTCTCTTGCTGTGTTGGTTTTACAATGGTCTGGTGATTGGCAAGCTTCGGAGCTTGCTTGTTTGCCTTTTTCATCCCTTTTATTTCTTGTGAGGGTTTATTCGGTTGCTTGATGGCTATGGTTTTTCTAGCCTTTTGCTTTTGGTTTTGGCTATCTAGTCATGATTATTGGTTGAGCCCAGCCATGGATTTGTTCCTTCGAGTTACTCTCTAGAGTCATTACCGCCATTTAGTTTTATTCCCTTTTCTTGTGGTCTTTTGAAGTTTTTTGTGGTGTTTGCCTGTTATGGATGGCCCATTGTCATTTCATTTCTCTATTGGGATGAACCCAGTATGTGGTTTTTGTTCTTGGCTCTATTGCTATTTCTAATGATACCCGCTATGTTTATCGGTGTCCTTGATGGTAGCTACGTGATGTTGGTTGGTGGATCTGCAGAGTTTTGGTTCTTTACCTTTTTCTTTGTTTGTTTTGGGTGGTTTTGATCATATTTCTTTTGGTGCTATCGTTTATTGGTTTTTCTAGTTTACTAGTTGTTTTTGGTTAGTTACCTATTTAATCTTGATGATAAATACTAGAACTTGGCTAGCTCTTGGCTATTGCTTTTGGTTTAATCAAGGTAAGTTGGCTATGATGGTCGGATGTTTCCCTATTATCTTTTGGCTAGTAGCACATATGTGATTGTAACCCTTCTTGAAGTTTGGATGCTCACATATCCTGCCTCCTGAGATGAATGTGACTGAGCCTGAGCCTTATCTAAGATTTTTATCATTTTGTTTCATTTGTGTACTTAGCTTGTCCTTATTTCTAGATGATTTTCTCTGTCTTAAGTTCTTGTGTTTGTTCGGTTTTGGTTGTAGGTGGTTTGTGCATCTCTTAAAAAATTTTAGGATATATATCTTTAGCTACCCTTTTTTGGAATTTTGTGCTATTTCTTTCTTAGTTTTTGTCTTTTCTTTCTTTTGCTTTGGTTTTCTTGTAATAGGTTGGGGATTTATCTCTTTAGGCTAATTATAGCTCTTTGAGCAATAGTTTAAAGATTTATCCCTTTTAAGGACCTTGTACCCCTTTCTTTTTATCAATAAAATTCTCCCACTTTTCATTTAAAAAAAAAACCCTAAGAATTGGTAGAACCTTGATGGCAAGAACATCACCATCCAACCAGTCCTAGATCTGTGGTGGAGGAAAAGGCAGAGGCACAATTATCGCAGTGGTGGTGGGGGATCTAGAGGTTCTGGTGGATATGGAGGTGGTGGTCGAAGGGTTGGTATGGAGGTGGGAGGAGCGACGAAGGTTACAGCTGGTGGCGAGGGAGAGATCAGGGATATGATGGTGGATCCCGCTACTCAAAAGGGTGGTTTTGATGGGAACCAAAGAAAAAAAATGGATGATCCGATACCGCTTATGGAACTGTCTTTACAGAGATGGTTCTATTCAGGCTTTTGATTTGCTCTATGCTCATTTTTTTATCAATGTCATTGCTTTGTTCTTAGAAAACTTAGTGTGTTACTTGGTTGATGAATTCAAAAAGAAGAAATGTTGAATCAATTTGTTCTCGCTAAAAAATAATTAACCAAAACTAAGTCCTAAACTAAAACCTAAACCCTAAACCTTAAACCTTAAACCCTAAAATCGTAGACCTAAACCCTAAAACCTATACCCTAAAAAAACATAAACCTTAAACCCTAAAACTTAAACCTCAACCTTAAACCCAAAATGAAGAAAAACCCTAAATCCTAAACCCTAAACCCTAAAAAAGATAAAAACTTAAACCTCAACTAAATAAAACCTAAAAAATAAAATAAATAAAAAACCTAAACCAAAATAAAATAAAATAAAAACCTAAACTTAAATCGAAACCTAAACCTAAACCTAGAAAGATAATAAAATAAAAAACAAAAACTAAACAAAAATAAAATAAATAAAAACCTAAACTAAACTAAAAAAAGAAAATACCTAAATAAAATAAAACTATCTATAATAAAAAATAAAATAAACCTAAAATAAAATAAAATAAAATAAAAAATAAAACCTAATAAAAATAAACCTAAAAAAAATCTAAAAGTAATAAAAAATGAAACCTAAACAAACTAAAAAAACATAAACCTAAAATAAAAAATAAGATAAACCTAAACTAAACTAAAATAAATAAAGCTAAAATAAATAGAACCTAAACCTAAACTAAATAAAATAAAATAAAATAAAAATAAACCTAAACCTAAAAATAAACCAAAAATAAAAACCTAAAGCATCAACTTAAAAAAAAAATAAAATAAAAATGTAAACCTAAACCTAAAAATAAAAAATAAAACCAAAACCTAAAAATTAAATTAAAAATAAAACAAAACTAAAAAAGAACTTAAACCAAAATAAAAACCTAAGAAATAAACAAAATAAAAAACTTAAACTAAAATAAGTAAACCTAAAATAAATAAAATAAACTAAACAAAAATAAAGTTGAAGCTAAATAGAAATAAAAAAATAAACTAAATTAGCTAAATAAACATAAACCTAACCAAATCCTTAAACCTTAAACCTACAACCTTAAACCCTAAACCCTAAATTAAACTCCTAAACCCTAAACCCTAAATCTCAACCTAAAATCCAAACAAAACCTAAACCCTAAACCTAAACCCTAAACCCTAAACACCACCCTAAACTTAAACCCTAAACCCTAAACTAAACCCTAAACCTAAAACCTAAACCATAAAGCCTAAACACTAAACACCTAAACTCTAAACCCCAATACCCTAAAACCCCCTAAACCCTAAAACCTAAACCCTAAAACCCTAAACCCTAAACCCTAAACCCTAATCCTAAACCCTAAACCCTAAACCCTAAACCCTAAACTCTAAATGCTAAACCTAAACCTAAAGAAACTAAATAAATAAAAAAATAAATCTAAACCCTAAAACCTAATAATCCAAAACCTAAACCTAAACCTAAACCTTAATAATGGGTAGAACCTTGATGGCAGGAACATCAGTGTCAACTAGGCTCCTAGATCCGGTAGAAAGCAGGTGGAGGTTATCGTTGTGGTGGTGGGATTTGGAGGTGCCATGGATATGGAGGTGGTGGTGAGTAGTGGTTGTTATGGAGGAGGATGATGGAGGTTACAATGGTGGTCACAGAGGGATAGATTGGGATATGATGGTGATCCCGCCGAGAGGTGGTGGTGGTTCGATGGGAACTAGAGAAATCAAGAATGGCCGATCCAATCTGCTGCTTGTGGAACTGTGTCTTTACAGTAGAGATAGTTTTAGTTATCTATGGAATTTGATTTGCTCTATTCATGATCATTTTTTATCTATGTCATCGCTTGTGTCATAGAAAACTTGGTGCGCTACTTGGTTGGTGAAATCAAAAAGAAGAAATGTTGAATATTAATTTATTCTATTAAAAAAAAACCTAAACCCTAAAACCTAAATCTAAACCTAAACTAAAACCTAAAACCTAAACCCTAAAACCATAAACCTAAACACAAAACCCTAAACATAAACTAAACTAAACCTAAAACCTAAAACCATAAACCCTAAACAAACCCTAAATCTAAAACCTAAAACTCTAAACCCTAAAACCTATACCTTAAACCCCAAACCTAAACCCTAAGCTAAACCCAAAATGCTAAACTAATTCTAAACCCTAAACCAAAATTAAATATAAACCTAAACCTAAACCTAAACTAAACCTAAACAAACTTAAACTAAAACCTAAAACCTAAACCTAAACCCTAAACTTAAAATAAACCTTAAACTTAAACTCTAAACCTAAACCTAAACCTAAACCTAAACTTAAAAAACCCTAACCTAAATAAACCCCTAAAACTAAACCTAAACCTAAACCTAACTAAAACTTAAACCTAAACTAAACCTAAACTTAAACTTAAAGGCTAAACTTAAACCTAAACCTAAACCCAAACCTAACCTAAACCTAAACTTAAGCTTAAACCCTAAACTAACCTAAACCTAACTAAAGATAAACTATAAACTTAAACCCCTTAAACTTAACTAAAAGCCTAAAACCTAAACTAACCTAACCAAACCTAAATATAAATCCTAAACCTTAAACCCTAAACCTAACCCTAACTAAACCTAAACTAACTAAACTAAACTTAAACCTAAACCTAAACCCAACCTAAACCTAAACCTAAACTAAACTTAACTAAACCCTAAACTAAATTTAAACACTGCTAAACCTAAACTATAAACCCACCTAAGTTTAAACCCTAAATCCTAAACCTATCCTAAACTTAAACTAAACCTAACCTGGGCTAAAACCTAAACCCTAAACCTAAAACCCTAAAACCTAAACCTAAACCTAAACCCTAAACCCTAAAACCCTAAACCTAAAACCTAAAACCTAAAACTTAAACTAAACCCTAAACTCTAAACCCTAAACCCTAAACCCTAAAACCCCAAACTCTAAACCTGCCCTAAACTAAAACCTAAAACCTAAAACCTAAACTGAATAAACCTAAAATAAATAAAAATCCTCTAAATAAAATAAAAAATCTAAACCTAAAACTAAAACAAAACCTAAACCAAAAAATAATATAAAATAAAAAATAAATACTAGACTAAAATAAAATAAATAAAAACCTAAACTAAACTAAAAAATAAAATAAACCTAAAAATAAAAAGAACTAAATAAAATAAGAACTAAACCTAAAATAAATATTAATTAAACATAAAATAAAATAAGATCTAAAAAAAAACCTAAATGTAAAATGTAATCCTGCACTAAAAAAACCTAAACCAAAAATAAAAAAAAATAAAATAAAATGAAATAAATCAAAACTAAAATAAACTAAACTAAAATAAATATAACCTAAACCTAAACCTAAAATAAACTAAACCTAAACCTAAACCTAAACTAAGTAATATAAAATAAGCTAAAAATAAACCTAAACCTAAATTAAAAAATAAAACTTAAAAATAAACCTAAAATAAAAACCTAAAACCTAAACCTAAAAAAAAAAAAAAAACCTAAACCTAAACCTAAAAATAAAAAATAAAACCTAAACCTAAAAATAAAATAAAAACTAAATTAAAAAATTAACATAAACCTAAACCTAAACTTTAAAAATAAACTAAAATAAATAAACTTAAAATAAATAAATTAAACAAAGTAGAAATAAAAATGAACCTAAATAAAAATAAAAAATAAAATAAACTAAAATAAAGAAAAAATAAACTAATTAAACTAAATAAACCTAAACCTACTAATTTACTTAATTTAAAAAAAATTTAAAAAAAGTAAACAAATAAAAACCCAAAACCCCTAACCCTAAACCCTAAAACCCTAAACCCTAAACCCTAAACACTAAACCTTAAACTCTAAACCTTAAACCCTAAATAACTCGAAACCCTAAACCCAAAACCTAAACCCTAAACCCTAAACCCTAAACCCTAAACCCTAAACCCTAACCTAAACAAACCCTAAAACCTAAACCCTAAATGCTAAACCTAAACTAACCTTAAGCCCTAAGCTATCCCTAAACCCTAAACCCTAAGCCTAAAAATTGTACCTTAAACCCTAACCATAAATCCTAAACCCTAACCCTACTGAAAGTCTGGTGGATATGATGGTGGATGAGGTGGTGGTTATGGAGGCCGGGAGGTTGAGGATCCGGAGGTTGAGGGATGAGAGGTGCTAATGGATATGGAGATGGTAGTTATGGAGGCGGGAGGGAGCGATAGAGGTTAAAATCAGTGGTGGAGAGGGATAGATCGGGATATGATGGAGGATCCGCTACCAGGCGAGGGTGGTCCGATGGGAACTAAAGAAAGCGAAGAACGTCGACCGATCTGCTTATGGAACTTCTTAGAGATGATTCTAGTTATCTAGGGTATTGATCTGCTCTATGTGTGCTCAATTTTTATGTATGTCGTTGCTTGCATCTTAGAAAACTTGGCCTGCTACTTGGTTGATGAAATCAAAAAGAAATGTTGAATATGAATTTCTTCTCTATTAAATTTTTTTTTTAAATTCTAAACCCTAAACAAAAACCTAAACTCAAAACCTTAAACCCTAAAAACCCTAAAACCCTAAAACCTTAAACCCTAAACCCTAATCCTTAAACCCTAAACCCTAAACCCTAAACCATAAACCCTAAACTAACATAAACCCTAAACCCTAAACTTACTTAAACCCTAAACCTAAACCTATCCCTAAATAACCTAAATCTTAAACCAAAAAATCCCTAAACCATACACTAAAAAAAACTTAAACCCTAAAATAATACCCAAACATAAAATAAAAATATAAAACATAAAATAAAATAAAATAAAACTAGATATAAACCTAAACTTAAAAGATAAATCTGAAAATATTAAAAAATAAAACCTAAACCTAAAATAAATAAAATAAAATAAACCTTAATAAGCTAAAATAAATTAAACTAAAATAAATAAAACCTAAACCTAAACCTAAAATAAACTAAACCTAAACCTAAACTAAATAAAATAAAATAAACTAAAAATAAACCTAAACCTAAACTAAAAAATAATAACTAAAAATAAACCTAAAATAAAAAAATAAAACCTAAACCTAAAAATAAAATAAAAATGAAACTAATCTAAAAATAAGCATAAACCTACAAAATAAACTAAAATGAAAAACCTAAACTAAAATAAATAAACCTAAACCTAAATTAATATAAAAATAAACCAAAATAAAATAATAAAATAAAATAAATGAAACTAAAAAATAAATTAAATAAATCTAAACCTCACTTACTTAATATAAAACCCAAAATTTAAAACCCAAAACCCTAAACTCTAAATCCTAAACCCTAAACCCTAAAATTGACCCTAAACCCTAAACCATAAAACTACAACCCTAAACCAGCTACCCTACACCCTAAACCTTAAACCCTAAACCCTAAACCCTAAACCCTAAACCCTAAACCTAAAACCAAACCCCAAAATCTAAACCTAAACCCAAAAAGCTCTAAAACCCTAAACCTAAACAAAACCTAAACTCAAGAAAACACTAAACCTTAAACCCTAAACCCTAAACTATCCCTAAACCCAAAGCTAACCTTAAACCCTAAACCATAAACCCTAAAAACCCTAAACCCTAAACCCTAAATCCTGAACCTTAAAGCTAGAATGTTCACTAATAGCTCCACTAAAACTTAGAGATCTTCTCTAACTTCCCATAATAACCATTTCTAGTTTCTTTATTATTTCTTTTTTATCTCTTTCTTTTCTTATTTTATTATGATCAACTTACTAATTTGGAATGTTAGGTATTGGGACTCTCATTGTCTGCAATTAGAAGTCTTTACCATATTCATAACATAGCCTTGTTATTGAACCATTCATTCTTCTAAGATCAACCATGTTGCTAGAATGCTTGGCTTTCAAAACTTCTTTTATAATATTAGCAAAAAAATTTGGTATTTTTGGAATAATTTAGTCAACATATCTATCCTTGATGATCTTTAAAAATTGGTTAATGTCCACATCTCATTGGGTGATTTTTCTATTCTAGGTTCCTTTATTTATGCTTCTTGTAATAGAGTTGGTAGGAACATCCTTTGGGACAACTTAAGAACCTTTGCCTCTGGTCAACCAACCTTTGGTTTAACACTATTATTCTCTTCCTAAAAAAGGGGAGGTTGCTCTAACATTCATTCCATGGAAGACTTTTCTAATATGATTATTGATTGCAATCTGATTGATATTGGCTATTCGGGTTCGGATTATACATGGCATAACTATAGACTCGCGGCTTGATAGGACTCTTTTTAATTCTCTTTGGATCAATCAATGGCCCCTTACTTCTGTTGAACATTTGAGCAGAACTTTGTTTGATCATGCTCCGCTTTTGATTTCTGTCCAAAATCCCTCTAATAGATTACCCTCCCCAACCTCTTTCAGATTCCAAAATATGTGGATCCAACACATTGATTTCATCAATGTTGTATCCATTAACTGGATGGATCCTCTTCATCCGGATAATTTAGTTAAGGGCATGATTCACCTCTGCTTAAGCTTAAAAGGCTTAAACAAAACATAAATTTGTGGAACAAGAATCATTTTAAAAATCTTTTTCCCAATATCAAAAATATGGAATAATTAGTTTGTTCTCTTGAAGATGTCATTTGATGATTCTACTAAACTTGAGGAGTTGAATGAAGCTAAAGATAACTTGGTTAACTATCGAATATGGAGGAAACCTATTTGGCAAAAAAGGCTTAAAACATATTGTTGATGGTGACAGAAATACCAAGTACTTCCATGCTCTTTTAAAAAAAAAGAAAGCCTTAAACTCTATTAAAAAATTAAAAATGATAACCATTGGATCATAATAATGATATTAAAGATTCGTCATACATCATTTTAAAAATTATTAAACAACAACCCTTCTTTAGAAGCTCTCTCCAACTCTCATCTGATTCCTTCAACAATTATTAATGATGACAACCACTTGCTTAATATGCATCCTACGGAAGCTGAGATTAGTAGTATTATTAATAGCATGAACACTGATTCTGTTGTTGACCCTGATGGCTACATGACTCAATTTTTTCAACATTATTGGCCTATTATTAAGTCTGACCTTGTCTATGTCATTGATTTCTTGATGGCAATCCTTTACCTAGATATTTTTCTAGCACTTCCATTGTTCTTATTCCCAAAATTAATAATCTGAATCTTGGGTGATTTCACCTTGCCTTTGCACCTTCTTTTCATAAACTCATTGCTAAATTAATTGCCAATAGAATTAGTCCGTTCGCCTAAAATTATTTCCCCAACCAAACTAGTTAAAGGTAGAGCTATATCGACAACATTCTTCTAACCCAAGAGTGATTCATGACCTTGATGCTTCTAGAGGTGGTAACATCCTTTTCAAATTGGACATCTCTAAAGCTTTTGACAACCTCTCTTGAATTTTCTCTTCCAAATTCTACATTTGTTTGGTTTTTTACTCTTTTATCCATCTCATTAAAAATTGTATTACCAATGTTTGGTTCTCCGTTATCATGAATGGTGAGTCCCTAGGTTTTTTTCCTTCTATGCATGGATTGAGACAAGGAGATCCCTTATCTCCCTCTCTTTTTATTGTTGTTGAATATCTTTTGAGGAGTCTTAATGATCTTTTCAACAATAATCCTAGCATGTTTTTTAGAACTCAAGGTGGTCTTCCTGTCTCTCATCTTAGCTTTGTTTGATGACTTCATAATCTTTTGCAATGCCTCTATTCATCACATTAAAACTATTAAGAATCTTTAAATAAATTTGTAATGAAAGTGGTCTCTTTCTTAATGAAGGTAAAAGTTGTTTCACTCCTTCCTCTAAAATCTCTAGTAATAGGATCAACCAAATCTTGAGAATTACTAATTTTTAGCAACAACAACTTTCTATTAAATATCTTGGTGCTCCACTTTTAAATGTCAAAAAGATCACATCTCTTTTGATGAGTTAATCCAAAAATCTCTAATAAAATTTTTGTTTGGGAATTTCATTTTCTCTCATTTGGTGGTAGGCTCACTTTGATTAAGAGTATCCTTAACTCCATGCCTTTATATCTCATTCAAACCATTGTGCCGACCAATTCTATCATTAATAGAATTGATCACCTCCTTAACAAATTCTTCAATATTCTACTAAAAGAATGCATTGGACCTCTTGGTATAAAAGGTGTGGCACTCTTGTAAGGGTAGGCTAAGCCAATTAGGGAAGCTATCACTACTTTTTCCTATAAACTTTGGTGGAATTTTAGGAGCAACAATAGTCTTTGGGCTAATTTCATGACTGCCAAATACTGCCAGGGTAAGCACCCTCTCATTTGCCCTTATAAAGTGGGAGACTCTCCTGTATGGAAAAGACTTTGTTCCATCAAATGGGAGGTAGAATCATTAATCTCATGGGGGATTAACTCTGGAACCTCTTTCTTTTGGCAAGATAACTGGACTGGAGGTGGGTCCATTGATGAATTACTTTCTACCCACTCCACTATTATTAAAATGAACTCTTTAAAAGAGGAACAATAGTAAGCTTACACTATATTCCTTTCTCTTTAGATAAGCTTACTATTATTCCTATCATTCTAGAGCATGATCAAATCTTTTAAGCTTTCCCAAAATGGTGATTTCAACCTTAAAATGTCTGATTCATATCAAAGAAGCTCATGATTTCTCCAATGTGTTTTAATCTTGGAATAACACTATTCCTATTTCTTATTATTCTAACTTGCGTATTTTGAAAACTTCATCTGTGACTCCTTGATGGGGTAAAGGTTTTTACCTTCAAAATGCTATCTGCTTTCACATTGAGAATGTGAATCATGTATTTGTTAATGGAGCCATTGCTTCCAAACTTTGGATTTGGTATGATGAACTTTTTAATATTCTTAAATTCAATGGCTCCTTAACTCTATACCAACTTCTTGAAGTCTATTTTGAAAGCACTATTAAAGGCCACATTAAAGTGATAACTGCTATCACTCTTATTTGGTTCATATGGATGGACGTAAATGATGCAAAACATCATGGATTCCTATGAACCATATGAGGATAATTGCTAAATTAAAAATAAAATCCATGCCTTATTTAATGCCAATTTAATAACTACAATCAATTCAAAGGCTGCAAATTTATGGCCAATAAATTGGGTTTTAACTTCTGGATCAACCCAATCAGTATGACAAGATTGTTTATTGGATAAAATCTCATGCTAATACAATTAAAATTAACACTGATGGCTCTATTTCTCAATATGCTTCTAGCTGTGGTGGCATTTTCAGAAACCTTAATGGTAAAGTCTTATGTGCTTTTGCTTACCCCTTAATACTTGCTCTTTTGTTGAGCTAATGGCGCTTACAAAGTTATTGAGATTTGCCTTCAAAAGGTTGGCTCAATATTTGGATTGAGGTGGATGCCTTGTTTGATTGATCTTTTGACTTCCACCAAAGTGGGCAATATAAATTGTACTACCTTCTAAAGTAGAGTAGAGCTCCTTTCAACTCTATTTTAAAAATCACTCATGTATGGCATGAAGGTAATGCATGTAATTACCTTGCTAATCTAGGCTAGATTAGATGGCATAAAATTCTTTGATCAACTTACTATAAACATTTGCATGGTTTAGTTAATTTGGACAATACTGACTCTTAGCTTAGAAATTAATTCATCCTATTGTTTTGGCCTATTACCTGTTAACGCATGACCAACTTCTGTTTAGTGTTGTTATTTCTCTGGGTTTTACTAATGCATCTTCCTGATACCCCTTTCTGGTTATTTTGTGATCTTTGTGGCATCTGCTGCTAGATTAATTACCCTAACCTTATTTGGGGTCTTACTACTTCTGTTGTTTCCACTATTAATGGTAAGGTGCTTCCTATTTTTAACCTGCTGGATGGAGATATTTTCCCTTATCAGTTGGATCTACTGGAGGGAGATGTTTTACTTTTGATCAACGGACACTTGCCATCAATATTTTGTTTATGGGTCTTACGTATCTATTTTCCATTTTATGATTAAGGCTGTTTTGTCTCTTTCCTTTCTCTGGAAATCTATGCTGGGGCTCATGACTTTGCTCATTGTTTAATTGCGTATAGCTTCATGACAAGCCCTAATTTATCTATCTTTTCTCTCTTTAATAGGGCTGTGGCCCCTCTTATGCTCTCTGACCTCACCTCCACAACCTGTAAGGAGAGAAACTGCAATACCCTTGTTATTATTACTATTTCTTTGCAGGATTAGAATTACTTCTTGATTTCTTTCCAGCCTATTTTTACTGATGATGTTGGCTTAGCTGTTGGTCTGCTTTTCTTTGTCTTGAAGGATTTCAATGATGGCTCTCCTTTGAACCCCTTTCATGTATATGTTGTACCACTATTTTTTACTGGATTATCTTATGGTGGGTGAAATAATTATTTTGTTGCTTTAATTGTTGGCTATTGGATTTTTGGGTCTTATGTCCAGCAAGCTACTTCTGGGGTTGTTTTTCTGATTGTTCTTGCTAACCTCACCTCCCCAACCTGTATAGAGAGAAACGGCAATACCCTTGTTATTATTATTGTCTCTTTGTGATTAAATTACTTTTGTTTTCTTTCTAGTCCGCTTTTAGATGATGTTGGCTTAGCTTTGCTTTTCTTTATCTTGAAGGATTTCAATGATGGCTCTCCTTTGAACCCCTTTCGTCTATGATGTACCACTATTTTTTTACCGGATTATCTTATGTGGTGCAATATTTGTTTTGCTATTTTATTTGTTGATTCTTATGTCCAAAGAAGTCGCTTCGGGTTGTTTTTTTGATTATTTTGTTTGCTTTAACGGGCTATAGCTTATCACCTGATGTTTGTGGTCTATTTAATCTGCTGCTATTTTTCCATCTTGGTTCAGTTAGACTTGTGCAGATCACTATGATTATGCTATTACCTACTTGGTTATTAACTTATGCACTGTCTACTCTGAATTAGTAGTTTTATGGCCATCTAGCTATTATTTGTTGTCATGGTTGTTGACTGAACTGGATTATCGAGTTTTATGCCCAAAGAAGTCGCTATTGGGTTGTCTCTCGATTGTCTTTATTTGTTGTTGTTTTGGGTGCGCTTATTACTGGCTTCGGTCCACCTAATCTTCATGATTCCCATCTTGGTTCTATAGACTTACATTTCCTATTGTATTTTGGGTTTGGGTTATGATGTCTCGCTTTACATTTGCTATTTATTAACTTCTGCAATGATTATTTATAAGGGGGTTGTTAACATCTGCATTGCTTATTCTGAATGGGTACCTTTTCTGGGCAATATTCCTGAGCTGTACTCCTGGCCTCTAAGTTTCATATATGTCCCATATCTTTGGGATGGTGTTATTTACATGCTAAATGATTTGCTTAGCAGGATTTCAGCAGGCTTTTCAATCGGTTGTATATTGTTTCTATCCTTTGCTTGGCCTTTTCTGCTATTTTCTTGTGGTGGGTTTTCATGCCAGCCTAATTGTACTCTTGGCTCTGGTATTAAAAAGGTGGATCTGGCAATGATGGTTCATTTTCATATGTGTAGGGATTCTCATGCTATGGTGACTATATTGATGATATTTATCCGCATGGGATCCCCTCTCCATTCTCGCTCTTTGATGTTTCCTTTTCTTTAGTGTATATGGTTTTGTTTAGGTTTCCGGTACTAAGGCTCATAAGACTTTCAACAAATGCTATCTTCCCACAGTTTGTAGGCTATGATGGTCGTGATGATTTCACCCTTTTGGTTTGGTAGTAGCTCTTGTGATGTAACCCTTTAAGTTTGATGCTCATATTTACATGCCAATTTGGTGTGTGATTGAGCTGAGCCTTCTCTCACACACTTCTCTATAATTTTTCTCGCTTTATGCTTTAATTTTTCACTGCTTTAATTGTTCTAATTTTATCTTTCTACACCAGATGCATTTCTCTTTTCTCTTGTGTTTGCTCTAGTGCCATGCATTCTCTCATCAAGAGCTTTCCCATTTGGCTTATCTTTGTTAATCATTTTGTATCTTTTGCTTTCCTTTTCTTTTATTTTTACTTATATAGGATTTACTCTCTAGTCGATTTTGAGAGTAGTTTTGAGTTTATCCCGATAAGGACCTTGTAACCTCTTTTGTGGCAATAAAATTCCCTATGGGGTTTCCCAAAAACCTTAGAAACCCTAAACATTAATGCCTAATTAAACCTTAAACCCCAAAGCCTAAACTAACCCTAAAACCCTAAACCCTAAAAAACCCTTAACCTAAACCTAATAAAAAACTAAACCTAAAATAAAATGAAATAATCAAATTAAAATAAACCTAAACCTAAACCTAAACTAAAATAAATAAAACCTAAACCTAAACCTAAACCTAAACTAAATAAAATAAAATGACCTAAAAATAAACCAAAATTTAAACTAAAAAATATAAACTAAAAATAAACCAAAAATAAAAACCTAAAACATAAACCTAAGAAAATAAAATAAAACCTAAACCTAAACCTAAACCTAAAAATAAAAAATAAAACCTAAACCAAAGAAATAAAATAAAAATAAAACTCAATTAAAAAATAAACCTAAACGTAAACCTAAACCTAAAAAATAAACTAAAATAAAAAACTTAAACTAAAATAAATAAACTAAACTAAATAAAAATTAAAAATAAACACAAATAAAAATAAAAATATAAAATATACAAAAATAAATAAACCTAAACCTATTAGTTTACTTAATTTTTTTTAAAAAACTCTAAACCTTAAGATAACCCTAAACCCAAAACCCTAAAACCCTAAATCCTAAAGCCTAAACACTAAACCCTAAACCCTAAACCCTAGTCCCTAACCCTAAACACTAAACCCTAAAACCTAAACCCAAAACCTTAAACCTTAAACCCTAAAAACCTAAAAATATAAACCTAAATTAAATAAAACCTAAAAATAAAATATATAAAAATACCTAAACCTAAGTAAAATATTAAAATAAAATAAAATAAAAACTTAAACAAAAACCTAAACCTAAACCTAAAAAGTAAAAAAATAAACTAATAAAAATAGACTAAAATAAAATAAATAAAGACCTAAACTAAACTTAAAACTAAAATTAACCTAAGAATAAAAAACCTAAATAAAATAAAAACCAAATAAACCAAAAATAAAATAAAATAAAAATTAATTAAAATCCTAAACCTAAAAAATAAACCTAAAAATAAATAAAAATAAAACCTAAACCTAAACTAAAAAAACCTAAACCTAAAATAAAAATAAAATAAATAAAATAAAATATACCTAAACCTAAACTAAAATAAATAAAACCTTAGCCTTAAATAAACCTAAACCTAAACATAACCAAATAAAATAAATAACCAACTAAACTAAACAAAATAAATTAAAATAAACCTATTCTTAAACTAAAAAATAAAACCTAAAAATAAACCTAAAATAAAAACCTAAAACCTAAACCAAAAAAAATAAAATAAAACCTAAACCTAAACCTAAAATTAAAAAGTATACCTAAACCTAAAAAATAAAATAAAAATAAAACTAAACTAAAAATTAAATATAAACCTAAACCTAACCTAAACCTAAAAGATAAACTAAAATGAAAACCAAAATTAAAATAAATAAACTAAACTAAATAAAATAAAAAAATAAATTAAATAAAATAGAAAATAAACTAAATAAACCTAAACCTAAGTTTACTTAATTTAAAATAAATGGTAAACCAAACTAAACTAAAATATAAACCCTAAAACTAACTAAACTAAATCATAAACCTAAAACTAAACCCTAAACTAAATTTAAACCTAAACTAAACCTAAACTAACCCTATACCCTAAACCCTAAGCTATAACCCTAAACCTAAACCCTAAACCTAAATTGTAAACCCTAAAACCCTAAACCAAAAGCCTAAACACCAAACCTAAACCCTAAACCCTAAACCAACTAAAACCAAAGAACCTAAACCCTAAACTATAAACCCTAAAATAAACCCTAAACCCTAAATCCTAGCCTAAACATAAACAACCTTAAAAAATAAACCCTAAAGCCTAAACTAACCCTAAACCCTAAGCTAACCCTAAACCCTAAACCCTAAACCATAAAACCCTTAACTGAAAACCTAATAAAAAAAACTAAACCTAAAATAAATATGAAATAATCAAATTATAATAAACCTAAACCCAAACTAAAATAAACTAAACTAAAATAAATAAAACCTAAACCTAAACCTAAACCTAAACTAAATAAAATAAATAAGCAAAAAATAAGCCAAAATTAAAACTATAAAATTAAAACTAAAAATAAACCTAAAATAAATACCTAAAACACAAACCTAAGAAAATAAAATAAACCCTAAACCTAAACCTAAACCTAAAAATAAAATCTAAAACCTAAACCTAAGAAATAAAATAAAAATAAAACTCAGCTAAAAAATAAACCTAAACCTAAACCTAAACCTAAAAAATAAACTATAATAAAAAACCTAAACTAAAATAAATAAACTAAACTAAATAAAAATTAAAAAGATACAAAAATAAAAATAAAAATATAAAATATACTAAAATAAATAAACCTAAACCTATTAGTTTGCTTAATTTTTTTTTAAAAAAACTCTAAACCTTAAGATTACCCTAAACCCAATAGCCTAAAAACATTAAATCCTAAAGCCTAAACACTAAACCCTAGTCTCTAACCCTAACCACTAAACCCTAAAACTGTAAACCTAAAACCTTAAACCTTCAACCATAAATACCTAAAAATCTAAACCTAAATTAAATAAAACCTACAAATAAAATATATAAAAAACCTAAACCTAAATAAAATAATGTAATAAAATAAAATAAATACTAAACAAAAACCTAAACCTAAACCTAAAAATAAAAAAAAATTAACTAAAAAAAGATGCCTAAAATAAAATAAATAAAGACCTAAATTGAACTTAAAAATAAAATTTACCTAAGAATAAAAAACCTAAATAAAATAAAAACCAAATAAACCAAAAATATAAAATAAAAACTAATTAAAAACCTAAACTTAAAAATAAACTTAAAAATAAATAAAAAATAAAAACTAAACCCTAAACTAAAAAAAACCTAAACTTAAAATAAAAATAAAATAAACCAAATAAAATAAACCTAAACCTAAACTAAAATAAACTAAACTAATATAAATAAAACCTTAGCCTTAAATAAATTAAACTTAAACCATAAACTAAATAAAATAAAATAAACTAAAAATAAACCTATACCTAAACTAAAAATAAAACCTAAAAATAAACCTAAAATAAAAACCTAAAACCTAAACCTAAAAAAAATAAAATAAAACCTAAACCTAAATCTAAAATTAGAAAGTATACATAAACCTAAAAAATAAAACAAAAATAAAACTAAACTAAAAAATAAACATAAACCTAAACCTAAACCTAAACCTAAAAGATAAACTAAAATGAAAAACCTAAATTAAAATAAATAAACTAAACTAAATAAAAATAAAAAATTAAATAAAAATATAAAATAAACTAAATAAACCAAAACCTACTAGTTTACTAAATTTAAGAAAAGCCTAAATGTTAAACCCTAAACCCTAAACACTAAATGATAAACCCTAAGCCCTAAAACTAACCCTAAACCTTAAACCCTAAACCTTAAACCTTAAACCTTAAGCCCTAAACTAACCCTAAACCCTAAACCCTAAGCCACATAACCCTAAACCCTAAACCCTAAAACCCTCAACCTTAAACCCTAAACTAAACCCTAAAACCTAAACCCTAATCCCTAATCTAACTAACCCTGTTAACCCAAAACCTAAACCCTAAATGCTAAACCCTAAACCCTAAAACTCTAAACCCTAAATCCTAAACACTAAACCTTAAATAACCCTAAATAATAAACCTAAACCTAAACCCTAAACCCTAAACTATAAAACTAAATCTAAACCTAAATCAAACTTAAACCTAAACTAAACCTAAACTAAATTAAACTAAACCTAAACCTAAGCCCTAAACTTAAACCTAAAACTAAACCTAAACCAAAACCTAAACCTAAACATTAAACTTAAACCAAAACCCTAACCATAAACCCTAAACCTAAACCTAAAACTAAACCTAAACCTAAACCCTAAACCCTAAACCTAAACTAAATCGTAAACTCTAAACCCCACACCCTAAACTCTAGGAACCTAAACCTAGTAATCCTAGTTCTCCTTTGCGACGCTATGGCGATTTCATATTTCCCTTCATCGGTACATCCTCGCCTCACATTTTGGGTGGAACCTTCATCATTATCAACCATTTTATTGAGCCTTTCGCATATCTGGCCGGTCACGTGATGTGTCTCTTTTGAATATTGTAGTGGTGATCTTGAACCCAAGGATTACATCTCTCAATTTGGATGATCTGACTAGGGCATCCAATTTTGGGATTCAACCTAATGCCATTCCTATTAAATCCTTTAAGGATGCACTTTCGGTAAGAGCTCTACCATATCACTCGAATATGATTTTGACTTCTTTTTGAGGTATGATCATGTGTTTGGATCATGATGTCAAAAAGCTTACAAAACCTTTTGAATTTACTTTGGTTGAAAATTTGTAATCGCCAAATTTGGAAAAGATGATCCTTTCTTCATAACCTTAAACTTTCGTGCTTTCTATTGGCTTGATAGATCCAAGACATATTCTGATTCAACTTATGAATGATTTGGATTATTCAATAGTTTTTTGGCATCAACCTTATTTTGTCTTTAACTGTCAAATGCATTTGTTGACGTGGTCTCCCCTTTTGATATAAAGGTTGAATTACCTATTATTCCTATTTGGTTAGCTCTTCCAAATATAAGAATCCATTACGTTACCCATAAAATTTTATTTATTGTCGGGGTTCTATTTGGTCGGCCACTCCAAATCGATCAGGCAACTGCTATGAGATCTTGTCCCTCTGTTGGTTGAACTTGACATATCTAAAAAATATACTAAGCAAGTTTGGGTTGGATCTAAAAAGTTTGGTTATTTATAAAAGGCCGAATTTGAAAATTTTTTAGTTTTCTGTTCCCATTGCATGATACATGGTCATGATAATTTGGAGTGTTTTGTTCTTTAGATGCATATTAGAAAGAAAATTTTGAACAATCATAACTCAAAATTAGCTTCTGATAAAGTTAATAAAACTATTTCTATGCCTAAAAATAACTTAAATGTTGATATTAGGTTAGACTCTTTGGAATCTTCTAATGTTCCTAAATTTGTTGATTTTACTTCATTCTGACCATGACAAAGGTACTAATAATGTTGAAAAAGATGGTTTGCCCAACAACCTTTCTTTACATGAGAATATGCCTATTATGGCTAATTCCAAATTCAAAGAGGCTGAAAAAAATGATGATTCATTCTCTAATGAGTCCATTCCTATATCTTTGTTGGCATTAATTAATGAGAATGAGGATTTAAATGATAACCTCAATGTGGCAAAAATTCTTGAGCAAAATACTATTTTTGACATTGATAATTGTGCTTTAAATGGTATAATATCTTCTCCTTCCCCTAATTCCAAGATTGATCTTCATTCTAATCCCACTTTTCAACAAAATGTTGATTTAGAAGAGGGGAAGTTGTGATTAGAGATGTTCTTGTTGATCCTTATCCTATTAATAATATTTCTAATCAATCTCTATATAATGGTGGAACTTTGGATAAAAACAAAATATTCTAAACTATCCTTAAAAACAAAAACTAATAACTCTAAGATGCAACCTCCTAATTTTTCTAAATCTACTAGATCTGGATCCTCTTCACATAAATAATGTGTTGTTTCAATTTTTTTCTTAGAAGAGGATTTTCTTTCTCTCTCTCTTATTATTGTCCTTTAATTTCCTTTTCTTTATGTTTAATTTTTTTATTTGGAATGTTAGAGGGATTAGTACCCTCACCACTCATAATTGTATTAGAAATCTCAGTAAAATTAATTATATCTCTTTACTTATTGTTATTGAACCTCTTATACATGCTGATAGAATCACTCATTTTACTAGAATGCTTGGCTTTATTTTTTTCTCTAACATCAGAAATAAATTTGGTGCTTTTGGAATAGCTTCTTAAATATTTTAATTTTAGATGATCTACAACAAGTTGTCAATGCTCAAATTTCTTTTGGTGACTCCTATGTGCTGGGCTATTTAATTTATGCTTCTTGGAATAGAGCTAGTCGAAATGTTCTTTGGGAGAATTTGAGAAGTTTTGCTCTTTCTGTTAACAAACCTTGGTTGGTTGGGGGTGATTTCAACACTATTATGTATTCTAAAGAAGGAGTGGTTGCTCCTAATATTCATTATGGAAGAATTTTCTAATATGATTCTTGATTGCAATCTTTTTTGGTTTTAAAGGCTCTAATTATACTTGGCAAAACTCTAAGCTCTCAAACATTTAGAAGAATTCTTTTCAACTCTCATTGGATTAATTAATGGCCTCTTACATTTGTTGTTGACCATTTTAGTAAAACTTTATCTGATCATGCCCCACTTTTGGTTTATGTTAAAGAAAACTCTAAAATATTAAACATCTCCCTCTTTCGATTTTAAAATATGTATATTCAAAGATCTAGATTTTCTTAAAGTGGACATTAATTGGATTGCCCTTTACACTCAATAATTGATTAGGTGTATGAATAGATTATGGTTTAAGCTTAAAAGCCAAACAAAATTTGGTTTGGTGGAACAAACATTATTTTAAAATTCTTTTTTCTAATATAAAAAACATGGAACTTTTGGTTTGTGAACTTTAAAATGTTGTTTTCACTGACTCTTCTAAGCTTAAAGATTTGAATGAAGCTAAAGATAAACTTATTAACTATCAGAATATTGAAGAGACCTATTGGTGGCAAAAAGCTGCTAGTAAACATTGTACTGATGGGGATAGAAATACTGATATTTTAATGCTTTATTTAATAAAAAGTGAGCTTTAAATTATATCCAAAAATGAAAATGATATTGAGATTGGATTACTAATATTAATGTTATTAAAGATTATGTTATTAACCAATTTAGAAATATGCTTAATAAAAGCCACTCTTATGAAGCTATTTCTAATTTGCATTTGATCCCATCTATTATTACCAATGATAATAATCATTAGCTTACTAGGTTGCCTACTGAAGATTAGATTGGTAAAGTTCTCAATAGCATGAACATTGATTTCGTTACTAGTTTAAAGGGTTAAACTACTCAATTTTTTCAAAATTGTTAGTCAATTATTAAGCATGACTTAATCAATGATATTGTTGATTTTTTATTGGTAATCCTCTCCTTAAATATTTTTCAAGCACTTCCATTGTTCTCATACCTAAAAAAGATAATCCAAATTCTTAGAGTGATTTTAGACCTATTAGTCTTTACAATTTATTTAATAAATTGATTTCAAAAATTCTACTAATAGACTTAGTCCTTTACTTCAAAAAAAATTATCTCTCTCAACCAAACTTGTTTTGTTAGAGGGAGATCTATATCGATAACATTCTTCTTGCTCAAGAGCTTATTCATGATTTTGATGTTCCAACTAGAGGTGGTAACATCCTTTTAAATTAGATATTTCTAAAGCCTTTGATAATATCTCTAGGATTTCCTTTAACCTCGCATTTATTTAGTTTTTTCCGATAATTTCATTAACCTTATTAAAAACTAAATTAATGCCGATTTTCAATTCGTAATGGAGAAAATTTTAGGCTTCTTTCCTTTTTTCTATGGATTGAGACAAGGAGATCCTTTGTCCCCTTCTTTGTTTATTATTACTATGGAATACCTTTCTAGGAGTTTAAATGATTGATTCAATAACAACCCTACCATATAATTTAGAACTCTTGGTGGTATCCTTGTTTCTCATCTTAGCTTTGTTGATGATTTCATTATCTTTTGTAATGCTTCTTTTCATCATATCAAAAGACTTAAGAAATTTTTAAATAATTTTGGTAGAGAAAGTGGTATTTCTATTAATGAAATCAAGAGCTACTTTATTACCTCCTCTAAAATTTCAAATAATAAAATCAATCATACCTTGAGAATCACTAACTTTAAAACCAAAGAACTCCCTATTAAATATATGGGTGCTCTCTTCTCAAAAGTCAAAAAAGATCCCATCTTTTGATGAGCTTATCCAAAAATTTCTAATAAAATTTTGGTGTGGGAATTTCACTTTTTATTGGTAGGCTTACTTTGCTTAGAGTACTCTTAATTTGATGCCTTTATATCTAATTCAAACCATTATCCCTACTAATTCTATCTTAAATAGAATTGATCAACTCCTTAATAAATTTTTTTGGGGCTCTAATAATTTAGTTAAAAGGATGCATTGGACTTCTTGGCATAAATGTTGTGGTCTTCTGGGTGAAAGTGCACTTGGTTTCAAACCTATTCGTGAAGCTATTACTACCTTCTCCAATGAATGCTAGTGGAATTTTCAAAAAAAAGATGGCCTCTGGGCTAATTTTATGACAGCTAAATACTACCAAGGTAAGCACCCTCTAATATGTACTTATAAAGTTGGTGACTCCCAAGTTTGGAAAAGGCTTTGCTCCATTAAATGGGAGGCTGAATCCTTGATATCTTGGGGTATAAATTTGGGATCTTCTTTCTTTTGGCAAGACAACTAGATTGGTGGTGGTTCTATTGATTCTTTTATCTACCCATTCTACCGTTGCTACTAAAGTTAACTCATTATTTTGGCTTAATAATAAGTGGAATGATAGTAAGCCAATTTTATTCATATCTCTCTTTTGATAAATTTAGTGATATTCCTATCTTTTCCAACAAGCGATCAAATTCTTTAAGCTATCTTATAATGGTGATTTTATTCTTAAAGAGGCTTGGAATTATATTAGAGACACTCATATATCTTCAAATGTATTTATTAAACTTTGGAATAATATCATCCCTATCTCTTATTCTGCCCTTACTTGGAGAATAATAAAAAACTTCTTTCATGTTGATTCCTTACTCTAGGATAAAAGATTTCATTTGCCTTCCAAATGTTATTATTGTTTTCATATTGAAAATGTTAATCATGTTTTTGTCAATGGTGCTATTGCCTCTAAATTATGGGTTTGGTATGATCTTTTTAATACTAACCATTTCCATGTTTTTTTTCCTTATATCAACTTCATGAAGTTTGTTTCCACAAAACTATGGAAGGTCATATCAAAGAATTAGTTGCCATTACCCTTACATAGTTCATATGGATGGATAGAAATGATGTTAAATATCGTGGTATTCTAATGAATCATAAAAGGATTATTGCTAGTACCAAAGAAAAAAAACCATGCATTATTTAATGCTAATTTAATTAGTAACACACATTTTAGAGGTTAAGAATTTGTGGCCAAAAAATTGGGTCTTTACCTACCAGAGATCACCTTCTATAAAGAAGATAAGATTATATGTTGGATAAAACATAATAATAATATTATTAAAATTAATACGGATGGCTCTGTCTCTCAGAATACATTTGATTGTGGTGGTATTTTTAGGGATTTTGAAGGTAATGTCATTTTTGTTTTTTCTTATCCTCTTAAAGCTTGTTTTGTTATCTATGCTGAATTAATGGTTGTAAACAAAGCTATTGACATTTGTTTGTAAAAAGGTTTCTTCAATATTTGGATTGAAGTTGATGCTCTTTTACTCATTGACATGTCAATTTCCACTAAGATGGGGAATGCGATTTATTCTATCTTCTTAATCATACTAGAACACTCCTCTCTCAAGTATGCTTTAAAATTTCTAACATTTGGCGTGAAGGAAATGTCTGTGTAGATTTTTTGGTTAATCTAGGTGCTAAATTAAATGATCTCAGTCGTTATGATAATCTTAATTTACCTAGAAAATTGAAAGGGTTGGTTAATCTGGATGACACCGGATTACCGTATCTCAAAAATTAAATTTTCTTTGTGCTTTTTTTGATTTTCTATGTTTTTTTTTATGTGCAATTTCATTTTGTTGCATTCCTTTGGCTGGTTCACTCTCTTGTTTAGTTTGTGCTGCAATATTTGGGAGATCACTTTGAGGTGGTGGTCGCTTAGCCTCTCTTGTTGAGAGGTGTTCTCATCGACTATTTTATTTAGGATCTAATGTCAATAGTTTCTTCAAGTGCTTCCTTGAACTTGTGGTGGCCTCCTTTTAGGTTATGCCTCTACCTACTTTCATCTTTTCCCTTTTCTTAATTGGTACTAGTTTTCCCTCTAGTTTTGGCTAGCTATTTCCTTACTTAAGAAGGTTTTTCTGCTACTATTTTTGGGCCTGGTGGGTGCTACTATTTGCTACTACCCTCTAACTGGCTATCTTGGGTGGATATTATTTGATGGCTATTGTTGATCATTTCACTCTTGAGTTTGTGCTAGTCCTTTTGGTGGTTTTGTCTCTTCATCCTTTTAGGCTTGGTGGCTTTTGTTTTTAGTCTTACCTGTGGCTAGGGTTGATTGGTGGTTGTTAGTATCCTATTTTCTCTTTGGTACTAGTTTTTTTATCCTGTCTAGAAGGGGCCTTGGTCTATTTTTTCTCCACTCTGGTTTTGAGGATGGGTGGTCCTCCTGTGTCAGAGCTTTTATCTTGGGTGATTACCATTTCTTTCTTTGTTGTTTTGGTGGCTTGTTGGTTTATCACTATATGCCTTTCTCTATGTTGGGATTGCCACCCTTTGGACTAGTTGCTCTTTTATTGAGTTGGGTCATCCCGCTTATTAATTAGTGGTGGCTTTGTGGCCGGTTTGGTTGGTTGTGTCTAGTTTGGTTTTTTTTTTGGTTTTCTTTTTGAACTGTTATTAGCTGATAGGGATGTCTTTTTGGTGATTTTTCTTTATTTTATTTTTTGCTTTATGGTGGCTATTTGTTAGTTGTTGATACTAGATGTTTGCTTAGTTGGCTGGCTATTGTTTTTTCTTTGAGTTGTTGGTTATTCTATTTATTTTGAGGATTTGACTTTTTGGTTTCTTTGGCTCCCTTTGTTTCCTATGTCTTGCCTCTTGGTTGGTAGGGGTGGCTTATTTTCCCGCTGCTCTGGTGATGATTTTCTAGTGTTTTGATGCCCTTTGGTCTCCTCATGGGTTCTTTTTTCCTCTAGTGTTGTTATTTTCCTATGGCTATCTTCCTCTCAAGGAGGTATTTTGACCGCCTTTTTATTTCTGCCTCTACTATCTGGTTTGGACCGGTGGTCATTAGTGTTTGCCTTGTTCTCCTGATCCGGTTTGGAATTGTTGGTTTCTAGTGCTAGTTGCTATTTTGGTTTTGGGCTATTTCTTGTGTTTTGGTGACACTAGTGGGTTTGGTTCCTATCCATGGTGGCTTTGCTTTGGGAGAAATCTTGGTAGCTCTTTCATTTCTATTATGGTGGTTTTGTTGATCTTTCTTTCTTGGTGGCCTTTAGTCGGTGGGTGATTTGTGGGCTATTTCTGTTTTGGGTACTAAAATTGAATTGACTTTCACTCTTCACTTTGTCAGGTAAAGGGCAATGATGGTTGGGATGATTTCCTATTATCTTGTCGGTAGCAGATATGTGATTGTAACCCTTCTTTTGAATTCGGATGCTCAAATTTGTGGTTGCCACTTAAGATGAAGGTGATGAGCCAAGCCTTCTTTTGAAATTTTCTCTTATATTGCTCTTTATTATGTGCTTAAGCTTGATTTTCTAGTGTGCTAATTACATCTTCTAGTAGCTTGCAAGATTCTTTTATAGGTTCTTTAGATCCCGATGTGGATTGTAACTCTCAAAAGACTTTTGATTCTAGTAGTGGGCTTTGATGATCCTCTATTTACTATGTTGTTGCTTAGTTATTTTTGGTCTTTTATTTCTTTTGCTTAGGTTTTATTTCCTTGCTTTTGTTGTATTAGATAGGGGACTTTTCTCTCTAGGCTGAATGTAGCTCTTTGAGCGATAATTAAGAAAATTTTCCCCTCTTAAGGAACTTGTACTTTTTTATTTATGGCAATAAAATTCTCCTTTCTATGGGTTTTCTCAAAAAAAAAACCTTAAACCCTAAACCAAAGACCTAAACCCTAAACCCTAAACCTTAAAAACCTAGAAACCTAAACCTAAACTAAATAAATCCTAAAAATCAAATAAATAAAAAAACTAAAACCTAAATAAAATAAAAAATAAAAGTAAACCAAAACCTAAACCTATACCAAAAAATAATATAAAATAAAATAATAAAATAAGAAAAAAATAAAAATAAACTAAAATAAAATAAATAAAATTCTAAACTAAACTATAAAATAAAATAAACCTAAGAATAAAAAAACCTAAATAAAATATAACTAAACCTAAAACATAAATAAAATATACTTAAAATAAAATAAAATAAAACTAAATAAAAACCTAAACCTAAAAAATAAAAAAAAAACCTAAAAATAAATAAAAAATAAAACCTAAACCCTAAACTAAAACAAAACCTAAACCTAAAATAAAATAAAATAAACAAAATAAAATAAACCTAAACCTAAATTAAACTAAACTATAAATAAAACCTAAACCTAAAATAAACTAAACCTAAACCTAAACCAAATCTAAATAAAATAAAATAAACTAAATAAACCTAAACCTAACTAAATAAAAAATAAAAAAAATAAACCTAAATAAAATCCTAAAACCTAACCTAAAAAAAATAAAATAAAATCCTAAAAACCTAAAAAAAAATAAAATAAAAATAAAACTCAACTAAAAAATAAACCTAAACCTAAACCAAAAAAAAAACTAAAATAAAAACCTAAATTATAATAAAAATAACTGAACTAAATAAAAATAAAAAATAAAACTAAATAAAGCTAAAAAATAAAGTAAACTAAAATAAATAATAAATAAACTAAATATACCAAGTAAACCTAAACCTATTGGTTTACTTAATTTTTTAAAAAAAACCTTAAACCCTAAATCCTAAACATTAAACCCTAAACCCTAAACTAAACCTACAACCTAAACCCTAAACCTTAAACCCTAAACCCCATAAAACCCTAAGCCCTAAACCCTAAACCCTAACCCTAAACCATAAACCCTAAAAGCATAAACCCTAAAACCCTAAACCTTAAATCCTAAATCCTAACCCTAAACCTTAAACCCTAAACCCCAAAGCCTAAACTTAAACCTAAACCTAACATAACTAAATAAATTAAAAAATAAACATAAACCCTAAAACTTAATAAATATATACCTAAACCTAATCCCTAAAAATGAGCAAAACCTTGATGACAGGAACATCACCGTTAACTAGGCTCACCTATTGCAAGGGAGGCAAGAGGCAAGGTTATCGTGGTGGTGGGGATCTAGAGTTGGTGGATATGAAGGTGGTGGTGAGCAAAGTGGTCATAGGAGGTGGAGGAGATGGAGGGCCATGGTGATGGTGGATGGGGAGAGAGGGGATATGATGGTGGATCCCTACTGAGAGGCTAGGGTGGTTCGATGGAGAGAAACCAAGAACTACCGATCCGATCTACGCTTATGAAATTGTGTCTTTATAGAGACAGTTAGTTTTTTGATTTGATCTATGCTCATTTTTATCTATGTCACCACTTGTGTCTTAGAAAACTTAGTGTATTGCTTATTTTATGAAATCAAAAAGATGAAATGTTGAATCTGAATTTGTTCTCTATTAAAAAAAATAGCAACCAAAAACACTAAACCCTAAACTGATACCTGAATCCTAAAACTAAAAGCTCAACCCAATAATTTGCTGGAGCATTTTTCTATGTTGGCTAAACCTTTGTTGATCCTTTTGGATTGGACTTTTTAGTTTTGGGTGGTATTTCCTTTGGCCCCTTTGTGTGGTTATTTTATCTTTTGGTGATGCATTTTATTTTTCCTTCATTGATGGTTTCATTTTGAGCTATTTAGTCATTTATGGTTGCTCACCCGGTTTGGTTTGGTGACCGCTTATTGTTGGACTTTGGCTTGAGGGCTCTATCTTGGTTTTATTTTGTCTCTATTAATTAGCATTGTCCGGTGCTAGTTCATGCCGGTTTAGCTTGGATGGGTGGTTAATGGCATTGTTCATGTTCTAACTTTGTTCTAGCCTCTTTCTAGGTTATTGTGATTAATCTATGTTTTTTTTGTTTGGTGGTTTGGTAGCTGGTTGCTGCTCAGTTGCTTTTGTTTAATGGTGTAGATCTAGAACTCTATGGACTGCTGGCCTTAGATGTTTCATCTCGGTATCTCGGCTATGATGGCTTTGATGTTACTCACCTCTTCTCTCTAGTTGGTAGCATTACATATGATTGTAACACTTCTTTATGAAGTTTGGATGCTCATATTTATTATTTCCCCTTGAGATGATCCTAATTGAGCCTAAGCCTTCTTTTTCTAAGCTCTCTCATTTTCCTCTATTTATCCTTATCCTTTTTAGCAATGACTATTGCATTCGTAATTTTTGCAAATTTGTTTTACAGGTTAGAACTTTATAGAGGGAATGGTCGTTGCTTAGTTAACCCAAGGGATGTTGTTGTGGATCTTGCTTATCTTACTTTCTCAAAGGAATCATGAACTGCTGCTGACTCATTCTTTTACTATTTTCAAGATTTATTTTAGTCTTACTCAGCATCCTTTTCACTTATGCTATTTAGGTGCTATATTTGCTGCTCTATCCTTATATTTTTCAAATGTACTTAAATGGGGGATTAGATCTCTAAGTTTCTTGTAGCTTTGAGAGCAATAGAATTTTAGAGCTTTACCCTTTTAAGATATTATACCTTTTCCTTTATGGTAATAAAATTCTAACTTTCCCCAAAATAAAACCATAAACCCTAAACCTTAAACCCTAAAAGCCTAAACCCTAAACCCTAAACCCTAAACTTCAAACACTAAACCCTAAACCCTAAACCCTAAATCCTAAACTCTAAAACCCTAAACCCTAAACCCTAAACCCTAAACTAACTTTAAACCCTAAAGCCTAAAGATTGAACCCTAAACCCTAAACCCTAAACCCCAACACTAAAACCCTTAAAGCTTAAACCCTAAAATCCTAAACCCTAAACCTTAAACCATAACCCTAAACCATAAACCCTAAACATTAATAAAATAAACATAAAATAACTAAATAAATTAAAAAATAAACCTAAACCCTAAAACCTAATAAACCTAAACCCTAAAACCTAATAACCCTAAACCTTTAGAATGGGCAGAACCTTGACGGTAGGAACATCACGTCAACCAAGCTTAGTCTAGATCTAGTGATGGAGGCAAATGTGGAGATGGAGGTTATGGAAATGGTGGTGGGGGATCTAGAGGTTATGGTGAATATGGAGGTGGTGGTGCGGTGGTGGTATTTATGGGTGAGAGAGGAGTTACTAGTGGTGGTGCAGAGGAAGATCGATGATGTGATGGTTGATCTCACTACTAGAGAGGGGTGGTTCGATGGGAGAAGAATGGCCAATTTGATCTACGCTTATGAACTATGTCTTTCTGGTAGGGACGGTTCTAGTTATTTAGGGTTTTGATTTGCCCTATGATCTCATTTTTTTATCTATGTCATAACTTGTCTTAGATAACTTACAAGTTTACTTAATTTTAAAAGAAAAACCCATATGCCCTAAATCCTAAACCCTAAACCGTAAACTTACAACTCTAAATCCTAAAACCTAAACCCTAAATGCATAAACCCTAAAACCCTAAACAGTAAACCCTAAACCTTAAACCCTAACCCTAAACCCTAAACCCTAAACCCTAAACCTAAACCTAAAGTTACTAAATAAATTAAAAAGTAAACTTAAACCCTAAAACCTAATAAACATGAACTTAAACCTAAACCCTAAGAATGGTATCTCCTTCTGATGGAGGTCAGGATTATTTCTTGTTTGTATTGTTAAGCTTTGGTTGCCCTCTAGTTCTCATGGCTCTCTCCTCTTATTGGTCTCTTCTTTGGTTGGTTTTAGATGGCTAAGCTTACTTGTTTCTTCCTAGCATCTTTTTTTTATTGTGAGAATTTATTGGCTGGTGGTTGCTTGATGGCTATGATTTTTTCCTGCCATTTGCTTTTTGGTTTTGGCTATCTAGTGTCATGATTATTGGTTGAGCCTCACCATGGGCTTTGATCCTTCCTGGGTGAACTTACTCTCTATGGAGCTGTTACCTGCCATCTACATTTTGTTCCCCTTTTGGTCTTTTGAAGTTTATGGTGTTTTTCTGTTCGGATGGCCCATTGGCATGTCATTTTTTTCTATTGTGGGATGAATGGCTTAGGTTGTTCTTAGCTCTGTCTAAATTCTAACTATGTTTATCGGATGTCTTTGATGGTTGGATGTAGTTGTGATGTTGGTTGGTGGATCTCTAATTTTTGGTTCTTTACATTTGTCTTTTTTTGTTTGTTTGTGATGGTGTTTCTTGTTTGTCTAGTTTGGATGGTTTCTTTGCACTGGTTTGGATGGATGTTTTGCCGATTAGTTATCTATTTAATCTTGATGATAAATACTGGAACTTGGCTAACTCTTGGCTATTAGCTATTTGGTTTAATTAAGGTAAGTTGGCTATGATGGCTGGGATGTTTCCCCTATTATCTTTTTAGCTAGTAGCACCATATGTGATTGTAAACCTTCTTTTGAAGTTTGGATGCTCACATATCCTGCTTGAGATGAATGTGTGAGTGAGCCTTATCTAAGTTTTATCATTTTGTTCCTTTTTATTAGCTTATCCTTATTTCTAGATGATTTTCTTTATCTTAAGTTCTTTCTTGATTTGTGTGGCTTGTTTTGGGGTTGTAGGTGGTTTGTGCATCTCTTAAAGATTTGGGATATAGATGTCTTTAGCTACCCTTTTTTGGAATTTTGTGTTGTTTCTTTCTTAGTTTTTGTCTTTTCTTTCTTTTGCTTTGATTTTCTTGAAATAGGTTGGGGATTTATCTCTTTAGGTTAATTATAGCTCTTTGAGCAATAGTTTAGAGATTTATCCCCTTTAAGGACCTTGTATCCCTTTCTTTTTGGCAATAAAATTCTCCGACTTTTCATTTTAAATAAACCCTAAGAATTGGCAAAACCTTGACAACAAGAACATCACCATCAACTAGGCTTAGTCTAGATCTTGCGGTGGAGGCAAAGGCAGATAAAAAACTTAAACCCTCAACCTTAAACCCAAAACCCAAGAAAAAAATCTTAAATCCTAAACCCAAAATCCTAAAAGATAAAACTTAAACCTGTTACTAAAAACAAAAATAAAATAAATAAAAAAAAAATGAAATAAAATAAAAACCTAAACTAAAACATAAACTTAAACTTAAACATAAACCTAAAAAGATAATAAAATAAAAAAAATAAAAACAAAGCTAAATTAAAATAAATAAAAAACTAAACTAAACTAAAAAAGAAAATACATAAATAAAATTAGAACTATACCTATAATAAAAATAAATAAACCTAATAAAATAAAATAAAAAATAAAACCTAAAACCTAAAAAAAAATAACCTAAAAAAAATCTAAAAGTAATAAAATGACCTAAACCCCTAAAAAAAAGCATAAACCTAAAATTAAAATAAAAAACTAAACCTAAACTAAAATAAATAAAACCTAAATAAACCTAATAAATAAAATAAAATAAAATAAAATAAAATAAACTAAACATAAATTAAAAATAAAACCAAAAATAAACCTAAAACATCAACTAAAAAAAATATAAACTAAACCTAAAATAAAATAAAACCAAAACTTAAAATAAAATAAAATAAAACTAAACTAAAAATATACCTAAACCAAAACCAAAACCTAAATAAACTAAATAAAACCTAAACTAAATAAGTAAACCTAAAATAAAATAAACTAAATAAAATAAAGTTGGGCTAAATAAAACTAAATTGGTTAAACTAAACTAACCAAACCTTCTAAGTGACCAACCTAAATAAATCCTAAATCTAAACCATCCAAACTAAACCATAAATGCTCAAACTAATCCTTAAACCCTAAACTAACCTAAACTAATAAAAACCAAAAATGACTAAACCTAAATCTAAACTCAAACTTCTGTGATCCACTGGACCCTAAAAATAAACCCAAACCCTACCCTAAACCCTAACCTAACCCACCCAAACCCTAAACCTAAACCTATGCTAACCCCACTATAGAAACTAAATAAATAAAAAATAAATGTAAACCTAAAACCTTATAATCCAAAACCTAAACTTAAACCTAAATAATGGTAAACCTTGGCAGATAACATTAATGTCAATAGGCTCATTCTAGATCGACATTGGAGGCAAGGTGGAGGCGGTTATCGTGGTGGTGGGAGATTTGGAGGTCGATAGATATGGAGGTTATGGTGAGCAAATGTTATGGATGGGAGGAGCAACTGAGGTTCTGACCTTGGTGGATGGAGGGATAGATTAGGGTTGTGATGGCGGATCTTGCTACTCGAGAGGTGGTGGTGGTTTTAATGGGAATTGGAGAAACTTAGGAATGGCTGATACAATCTTATGCTTATGGAATTTTATATAGTAGATAGTAGTTATCTATGGTTTTGATTTGCTCAATGTGTGATCATTTTTATCTATGTGATCGCTGTCTTAGCTTGGTGCACTTTTTTGGTGAAATGAAAATGAAGAAATGTTGAATATAACTTTTGTTCTCTGTTAAAAGAACCTTAAACCCTAAACCCAAACCTAAATCTTCCAAAACCTAAACCTAAACCTAAACTAAAGAATAAACCCAAACTAATTAAACCTAAACCATAAAGCCTAAAACTAAACCCTAAACCTAAATGCTAAAATGCTAAACCCAATAAACCACAACCCTAAACCCCACCTAAACCTAAACCCAAAAAAAAATAAATAAATAAATAAAATAAAAGATAAAACCACTGAGCCAACCACTAAACTCTATTCAACTACCAAAACCTAAAACCCTGAAAACCACTAAATCTGACCAAAAAGGCTGATAAATCTTAAACTAGGCTAAGCAAGAGCTGGAGAACAGGCTAAACTAAGGCCACTAAACTAGGCTGAGGCTGGACTGGGCCACTGAGCCCTGGGCTTTAATTGGACCACTGAGCCCTACCTGAGACCAAGGCCAGATCAACTGATGGGCTAAAAACAGGCCCTACCATGGGCTAGGCTAAATCTCCACAGGCTGAACTCACTTGAAAAACAGAGGCCACTCTGGGCCTGAACCAACTAACTGCACTGAAATGCCCTAGGCATGGGCCTGGGAAACCTGGGCTAAACTGGGCCCTAGGCCTAAACTGGGCTAAAGACTAAATCTGGCCAGCCCAAACCTAGGCTGAGCTGAGCACTAAACTGGGCCCTAAAGCCCTGATGGGCCCTCCTATAGATAAACCTACTGAACTCTAAAACCTAGGCCACTAGGCTGGGCCTGAGCCCTGGCTAAAATGGGCTTGTAAAACTGAGTCCTAAACTTAAACCTAACTAAACTAACCAAAACTAAACTTTAAATTCAAACTGATACTCTAAAACCTAAAAAATAACAAAATTAAACTAAATAAGATAAAATCTAAACTAATCTAAATATAAAAAGAAATAAAATAATTTAAAAGAATTAAATAAAATCACTAAACTAAATAAATAAACTAAAATAAACTAAATGTACTCTAAACTTAAATTAAAAATAAAATAAATAAAACCTAAACCAAATGTAAAAGTAACATTAAAAAAACCTAAACCTAAAATAAAAATAAAATAAACAAAATATAAACCAAATTATAAATAAACTAAACTAAATAAAATCTAAAATAATTAAACTAAATCTAAACCTAAACATAACTAAATAATATAAAAAAACTAAAAAATAAACCTAAACCCTAAAATAAAAATAAAACATAAAAATAAACCTAAAATAAAACCCTAAACCTAAAAAATAAAAAATAAAACTAAAACTAATCTTAAAAAATAAAAAAATAAAACCTAAACCTAAAAATAAAATAAATAAACTAAAAAAAATAAAACTAAAACCTAAACTTTAAAAATAAACTAAAATAAAACTAAAACAAAGACTAAATAAAAAAAATTAAAACAAAGTGAACCTAAATAAAATAAAATAAATAAAATAAACTAAAATAAATAAAAAATAAACTAAATGAACCTAAACCTATTGGTTTACTTAATTTAAAAAAAATTTTAAAAAATAAACAAATAAAAATCCTAAACCCTAAACCCTAAAAAATCTAAACCCTAAACCCTAAACCCTAAACCTTAAACTCTAAACCTTAAACCCTAAAAAACCCTAAACCATAAAACCCTAAACCTTAAACCCTAAACCCTAAACCCTAAACTTTAAACCTAAACACTAAACCCTAAACCTAAACTAACTCGAAACCCTAAGCTATCCCTAAACCCTAAACCCTAAGTCCTAAAAACTCTAAAGCATAAAGCCTAGAAACTATATCTTAAACCCTAAACCCTAAACCCTAACCGTAAAGCCTAAACCCAACCACCGGAAGTGGTGGAAATGATATGGAGGTGGTGGTTCAGATCTAAAGGTTGAGGATCCGAGGTTATGAATCTGAGGTAGTAATGGATATGGAGATGGTAATGGAGGCTAGGAATAGAGGTTAAAACTAGTGGTATGAGGGATAGATCGTGATATGATGGAGGATCCTACACCTAAGGTGAGGTGTATGAAAGAACCTAAGAATGGAAAGCTATGGAATTATATCTTTACATGAGATGACTTAAAATCTGGGTATTTGTTCTTCTATGCTTAGTTTTTATGTATGTCATCTTGTATCTTAGAAAACTTGGTCTATTTTTGATGAAATAAAAGAAGAAATGTTGAAATTTCTTCTATTAAAAAAAAAAACCTTAAACCTTAAACCCTAAACCCTAAATGAAAACCTGAACCTAAAACGTAAAACCCTAAAAACCCTAAAAGCCCTAAAACCATAAACCATAAACCCTAATCCTCAAACACTAAACTCTAAACCCTAAACCTTAAACCCTAAACTAACATAAACCCTAAACTAACCTAAACCCTAAACCCTAAACCCTAAACCTTAAATCTTAAAACCCTAAGCCCTAAAATAATACCCAAACATAAAAAAAAAATAAAAAAACCTAAAATAAAATAAAATAAAAACTAGATAAAACCTAAACCTAAGAAATAAATCTAAAAATAATAAAAAATAAAACCTAAACCTAAAATAAGCAAAATAAAATAAACCTAAGCCTAAGCTAAAATAAATTAAACGAAAATAAATAAAACCTAAACCTAAACCTAAAATAAACTAAACCTAAACCCTAAACTAAATTAAATAAAATAAATTAAAAATAAACCTATGCCTAAACTAAAAAATAAAACCTAAAAATTAACCTAAAATAAAAAACTAAAACCTAAACCTAAAAAAGTAAAACATAAACCTAAACACAAACCTAAAAATAAAAAAATAAAACCTAAACCTAAAAATAAAATAAAAATAAAACTAAACTAAAAAAAGCATAAACTACACATAAAACCTAAATAAACTAAAATGAAAAACCTAAATTAAAATGAATAAACCTAAACCTAAATTAAACTAAAAATAAACCAAAATAAAATAATAAAATAAAATAAATGATACTAAAAAAATAGATTAAATAAATTAAATATATCTAAACCTACAAGCTTACTTAATTTTAAAAAAAACCATAAACCCTAAACACAAAACCCTAAACTCTAAATCCTAAACCCTAAACCCTAAATCATAAAACTAAAACCCTAAACCAGCTACCATACACCTTAAACCCTAAACCCTAAAAATTGATAAACCTAAACCCAAAACCCTAAACCCTAAACCCTAAACCTTAAACTCTAAACCCTAAACCCTAAACTCTAAACTAACCCTAAACCCTAAACCCAAAACCCTAAAACTAAACCTAAAGAAACACCTAAAATTAAACCTAAACTAAAACCCTAAACCTAAATCAAACCTTAAAAACCCTAAACTCTAAAACCTAAATCGTAAACCATAAACCTTAAAAACACTAAACCTTAAAGCCTAATCTGTAAACCTTAAACCCTAAAGCATAAACTATCCCTAAACCTTAAGCTAACCCCAAACCCTAAAAACCCTAAACCCTAAAGCATAAACACTAAACCTAAACATAAAACCCTAATACTTAACCTTAAATCCTAAATGCTAAAACCCTAAATGTTGAAACCCTAAACCCTAAACTATAAACCTTAAACCCTAAACCCTAAAAAAACCTAAAAACCTAAACCTAAACTAAATGAAACCTGAAAATAAAATAAATAATAAACATAAACCTAAATATAATAATAAAATAAAATAAAATAAAATAAAAACCTAAACTAAAGCTAAGTCCTAAACCTAAAAATAAAATAAATTAAAAAAAGTAAAAATAAAGTAAAATATAATAAATAAAAACTTAAGCCTAACTAAATAATAAAATAAACATAAGAATAAAAAAACTAAATAAAATAAATAATAAATGTAAAATATAAATATAATAAACCTAAAATAAATTATAATGAAAACCTAAACCTAAAAAATAAACCTAAAAATAAAATAAAAAAAAACCTAAACCTAAAATAAAAACCTAAACCTAAAATAAAAATAAAATAAACCTAAACCTAAACTAAAATAAACTAAACTATAATAAATAAAACCTAAGCCTAACCCTAAACTTAAACTAAATAAAATAAAATAAACTAAAAATAAACCTAAACCTAAATAAAAAAATAAAGCCTAAAAATAAAGATAAAATAAAATCCTAAATCCTAAACCTAAAAAAAATATAATAAAAACCTAAATCTAAACCGAAAATTAAAAAAATAAAACCAAAACCATAAAATTAAAAATAACTCAACTAAAAAATAAACTTAAACCTAAACCTAAACCTAAAAGATAAACTAAAATAAAAAACATAAACTAAAATAAATAAACCTAAAATAAATAAAATAAACTAAATAAAAATAAAAAAATAAACCTAAATAAAACTAGAAAATAAAGTAAACTAAAAAAAATTAAAAATAAACTTAATATACTAGATAAACCTAAACCTATTGGTTTTTAATTATTTTAAAAAAAACCTTAAACCCAAAATCCCAAACCCTAAACCCTAAACCCTAAATCTACAACTTTAAACCCTAAACCCTAAACCCCGAAAAACACTAAACCCTAAACCTTAACTCTAAACATTAAATCCTAAAAGCATAAACGCTAAAACCCTAAACCCTAAACTTTAAACCTTAAACCTTAAACCCTAAACCCTAACCCTAAACCCTAAACCCTTAACCTAAACCTAAAGTAACTAAATAAATTATAAAATAATCTTAAGCCCTAAACCTAATAAACTTAAACCTAAACCAAATCCCTAAGAGTGGGTAGAACCTTGATGACAGGAACATGACTGCCAACAGATCTAGATCAACTAGGTGAAGGCGTTATCATTATCAAAATGGTGTGGGATATGAAAAGCAGTGAATATGGAGGTGGTCGAGAAGTGGTTTTGGTGGTGAGGAGTGACGAGGAAACCATCGGATGGGGGAGAGATGGGATATGATGGATGCTACTCAAGAGGTCGAGGTGGTTTTGATGGGAACTAGAAATTAAGAACGCCCAATCCAAATGTCGCTTATGGAATTGTCTACAGAGATGGTTCTAGTTACCTAGGGTTTAGAAAGCAATATGTGTGCTCATTTTTGCACTTTGTTGTTGCTTGTGTCCGAGAAAACTTGGTGTGTTACTTGGTTGATGAATTCAAAAAGAAGAAATATTGAATATGAATTTATTCTCTATTAACAAAAAAAACCAAAAACCTTTAAACCTAAACTAAAACAAGAACCCTAA
This sequence comes from Cymbidium sinense, assembly GCA_021442155.1. Taxonomy (NCBI): domain Eukaryota; kingdom Viridiplantae; phylum Streptophyta; class Magnoliopsida; order Asparagales; family Orchidaceae; genus Cymbidium; species Cymbidium sinense. Next base: position 359,324,068 of record CM038214.1, on the reverse strand, counting down.
ACCTAAAACCTAAACCAGAAACACTAAACCTTAAACCCTGAAAACCCTAAACCATAAACCCCAAACCCTAAATCCTAAATCCCTAAACCCTAAACCCTTAACCATAAACCCTGAACCCTAAACCCTAAACCCTAAACTCTAAACCCCAAACCATAAACCATAAACCATAAACCCTAAACCCCAAACCCTAAAAACCTAAAAGACTAAATGCAAAATAAATAAAACCTAAAAATAAAAAAAAACAAAAAAAAACCTAAACATAAATAAAATAAAAATATAATTAAATAAAAGCTAAAAGTTAAACAAAAATAAAATAAAAAAATAAATTAAACTATAATAAAATAAATAAAAATCTAAACTAAACTAAAGAAATAAAATAAACCAAAATAAAATAAAAATTTAACATAAAATAAAACTAAATAAAACCTAATCCTAAAAAAATAAACTTAAAATAAACCTAAAAAATAAAAAAATAAAATAAATCTAAACCCTAAACTAAAAAAATCTAAACCTCAAATAAACAAAATAATATAAACCTAAACCTAAACTAAAACAAAACCTAAACCTAAACCTAAAATAAACTAAACATAAACACTAAACCAAATAAAAAATAAAATAAACTAAAATAAAACAAAACCTCAACTAAAACTAAACTTAAATAAAATATAAAATATAAACAAACCTAAAATAAAAAATAAAACTAAACATAAAAAATAAAATAAAATAAAATATAAATAAAACCTAAACTAAAATAAAATATAATAAAATAACCTAAACTAAAATAAATAAGTAAATAAAATAAAATAAAGTTAATAAATAAACTAAATAAACTAGATAAACCTAAACCTACTAGTTTACTTAATAAAACCCCTAAACCCTAAACCCTAAAACCCAAACTAACCCTAAACCCTAAAAAAACTAACCCTAAACCTAAACCTAAATCCCAACCCTAAACCCTAAACTTAAACCCTAAACCCTAAACCCTAAACCCTAAACCTAAAACTCTAAACTTAAATTTTAAACCCTAAATAAATAAACTAAACCCCAACTAAACCTAAATACCCTAAACCTAAACTAAACCTAAACACTAAACCTTAAAATACTAATTCTAAAGCTTAAACACTAAACCCTAAACCCTAAACCTTAAACACTAAACCTTAAAAATACTAATCTCTAAAGCTTAAACACTAAACCCTAAACCCTGAACCTTAACTCTAAAAACCTAAAAACCTAAACCTAAACTAAATAAAATAAAAAATAAACCTAAACTGAAATAAAAAATTATAATAAAATAATAACCTAAACTAAAACCTAAACCATAACCTAAAAATAAAATAAAATTAAAAATAAAAATAAAGTAAAATAAGATAAATAAATAAAACATAAACTAAAATAGAAAATAAAATAAACCCAAGAATTAAAAAATCTAAATAAAAGAAAAATTAAATGTAAAATAAAATTAAAATAAACCTATAATAAAATAAAATAAAAACTAAATAAAAAAACCAAACCTAAAAAAAAAATAAACCTAATAAATAAAAAATAAAACCTAAACCCTAAAAAAAATAAACCTAAAATAAAAACAAATAAAATAAAATAAAATAATCCTAAAATAAACTAAAATAAATAACACCTAAACTTAAACTTAAGATAAACTAAACTTGAATATAAACCTAAATTAAATAAAATAAAATAAACTAAAAATAAACCTAAACCTAAACCTAAAAAAATAAAATAAAACCTTAACCTAAACCTAAACCAAAAAAATAAATAATAAAACCTTAATCAAATAAATTAAAATAAAAATAAAACTAAACTAAAGTAAACCTAAACCGAAGCTAAGGAAATAAAACCTAAAAATAAACCTAAAATAAAAACCTAAAATATAATCCTAAGAAAATAAAATAAAAACCTAAACCAAAACCTAAAAATAGAAATAAAACCTAAACCTAAAAAAAACTCAACTAAAAAATAAACCTAAACATAAACCTAAACATAAAATAAATAAAATAAAAAAACCTAAATTAAAATAAATAAACTAAATAAATAAACTAAACTAAAAAATAAAAAAAATAAACCTAAATAAAAAAATAAATAAACTAAACCTAAACCTAATTACTTAATTTTAAAAAATTAAACAACAAAACTCCCTAACCCCTATACCTACAAAACTAAACTTGCAATCCTAAACCCTAAAGTCTAAACCCTAAACCCTAATCCCTAAACTCTAAACCTTAAATCCAAAACCCTAAAGCCTAAACGCTAACCCTAACCCTAAACCCTAAACCTTAAAAGCATACACTTTAAATCCTTAAAATCTAAACCCTAAACCCTAAATGTTAAACCCTAAACCCTAAACCCTAAACTCCAAACCCTAAACCCTAAACACCAAAGAAATCTAAACTTAATGTAACAATAAATAAAAAAAAAATAAACCTAAACCCTAAAACCTAATAAACTTAAACCTAACCCAAACCTAAAAATGGGAAGAACCTAAAACATCAAACTACCTAGATCTAGGAGAAGGAGGAGCGACATCATGGTGGCAAGGGATCTAGAGGTAATTGGATATGGAGGTGGTGGTTGGAGCAAGATGGTTGAGGAGGAACTAGGTTACAATGTGGTGGTGGTGGAGGGAGAGATCGAGGATATGGTGGATCCCACTACTAGAGGCCGGATGGTTCTGATGGGAAATAGAAATTAAAGAAAATCCGATGCTCATAATAATGCCTTTATAGTAGAGATTCTAGTTATTTAGGGTTTTGATTTGCTCTATGTGTGCTCATTTTATCTATGTTGTCTCTTCTAGAGAAGTTGGTGTGTTACTTGGATGAAATTAGAAAGAAGAAATATTGAATATGAATTTGTTCTTTAAAACCAAAACCCTAAACCCTAAACTAAAACCTGAACCCTAAACTTTAAACCTAAACCCTAAACCCTAAACTCTAAATCCTAAAAAACCCTAAAAATAAAATAAATAAATAAATAAATAAACCCTAACCCTAAAACTAACCCTAAACCTAAACTAAACCCCAAAAAAGAAACTAATAAAACATAAACTAAACTATTTAAAACTAAAACTATAAACTAATAATAAACAAAAAATAATACAAAATAAAAAAATTACTAAAACTAACTAAACCAAACTAACTAAATAATAACTAAAAACTAATAAAGTAATAATAAAAATAACTAACAAACTAATAAACAAACTAATAACTAAATTAAACATAAACAAAAGAACCCCATAAATAAACTAACTAAAAATAAACTAAGCTAATAAAATTAATTAAAACAAAACTAAACCTAAACTAATAATTAAAATTAATCTTTTAAACTAACGAAGCTAAACCTTAATAAATAACTAACTAATAATAATAACTAACTAATAAACTAAACCCTAACCATAACTAACTTAATAAATAACTAACTAATAATAAAACTAAACCCAATAACTAAACTAAGTAAACTAAAACTAATAAACTAAGTAAATAACTAATAATAATAACTAACTAATAACTAAACTAAATTGATAAACTAAAACTAATTAATCCTAATAATAAACTAACTAAATAATAATAACTAAAACTAAAATAAAAAAAAAAAACTAATAAACTAAATTAAATAACTAATAACAACTAACACAAAACTAATAACTAATAATAAACTAAACTAAATAAAACTAATAACTAAACTAATAATAAAAAATAATAAACTAAATAATAAAATCCTAAATAAATAACCTAAACTAATAATAAATAACAAACATAATAAACAAACTAATAATAAACTAATAAAACTTACTAAACTAAACTAATAACTAATATAATAAAAAAAATAAACTAAACTAAAAAACTAATAACTAAAAACACCAATAATAAAAACTCATAAAAAAACTAAATAAACTAAACTAATAATAATAATAAACTAAATAATAAATAACTAAAACTGAACTAAACTAAACATTAAACTAACTAAACTAATAAATAATAATATACTAATAAATAATAAACAAAAAACCTAATAATAACTAATAAAAAACTAAAACTAATAAAAAACTAAATAAAACTAATAATAAATAACTAATAACCTAAAACTAATAACTAATATACTAATAACTAATAAACTAACTAATTAAACTAAATAAGAATAATAAACAATAATATTAAAATAACTAATTAACTAAACAAATAAACTAATAATAAAACTAAGTGATAAATAACTAAATAACTAAACCTTAAACCCTAACTAAATAAATAAACTAAATAATAATAATAAAACTATTAATAATAAAAATAAACTAATAATAATAATAATAAACTAAAGAAAAAAACTAAACTAAAGAAAAACTAATAATAAACCAACTAACTAAACTAATAATAATAATAAATAATAAATAACTAACAATAAATTAAACCATAAACTAAACAAAAAAACATAATAATAATAAACTAATAAACCTAAACCCATAGCTAAACTAATAAAACTAATAAACTAAACTAATAAACTAATAAATACCTAACAAACTAAACTAATAAAACTAAACCACTAATTAAAAGTAACTAAAACCTAAATAATAATAAAACCATATACTAATAATAATATATAACTAATAATAACTAAACTAACTAACTATAACTAATAAATAAACTAAAATAAACTAAACCCCAATAAACAAATAAACTAAATAAACTAATAAACTAAACCTAAACTCTAAACCCTAAACTAAAAAAATAAAATAAACCCTAAACCCTATCCAAAACCCTAAACCCTAAACCCTGAAACCATAAAATGTAAACCCTAAATTAACCTTAAACCCTAAACCCTAAACCCTAAACCCTCAAAACCATAAACCCAAAAGCCTAAACCATAAACACTAAACACTAATCTAACCCTAAACCCTAACCTAAACTATACCCTAAATAAATAAACCCAATACCCTAAAACCTAAATCATAAATAAACCCTAAATAAAAAAACCTAAAACTTTAAAATAAACCCAAATAAACACTAAACCCTAAACTAAACCCTAAACTAACCTAAACCCTAACCTAAACCATAAACCTAAACATAAACCCTAAACCTAAAACCCAAACCCAAAATCTTTAACCTAAACCCTAAAACCCTAAACCTAAACATAAACCCTAACCCTAAACCCTAAACCCCAAACCCAAAAGCCAAAACCCTAAATGATAAACCCAAAACCCTAAACCTTAAACCCTAAAAAGCTAAAAACCTAAACCTAAACTAAATAAAACCTAACAATAAAATAAATAGAAAAGCCTAAACCTATATAAAATAAAAACCTATACATAAATGAAATAAAAACCTAGACTAAAACCTAAAACTAAACCTAAACTTAAATCTAAACTAAATAAAATAAAATAAACTAAAATAAACATAAACTTAAAACCTAAAAAAAACTTGAAATAAAATCATAAACCAACTAATAAAATAAAAAACTAAACCTAAACATAAAATTAAAATTATAACCTAAACCTAAAAGATAAATAAACTAAAACTAAACTAAAATTTCAAACCTAAACCTAAACCTAAAACTAAAAAATAAAAAACCTAAAATAAATAAACTGTAAATAAAAAATAAAATAAACCTAAATAAAATAAAATAAAATAAAAACTAAAAAATAAAATAAACTAAATATGCCTAAACTATCATTTTACTTAACTAAATCAAACCCTAAATTAAACCTAAACCCTAAGAACATAACCTAAACCTAATCTAAACCCAACCCTAAAAGCATAAACCTTAAATCACTAAACCCTAAACCCTAAACCCTACACCTAAACCCTAAACCCTTAACCCTAAACCATAACCATAAACCCTAAACCCAAACCCTAAATCCCAAATCTAAAACCTAAACCTAAAGTAACTAAATAAATTAAAAATAAACCTACCTCAAACCTAATAAACCTAAACCTAAACCTAAACCCTAGAATGGTAAAACCTTGACCCTAAACTAAAAAATCTAAAGAATTGTCGATTTTGTTCTCAAAATTAAAACCTAAAACTAAACCTGCTAAACTAACTTGACCTAAACCTAAATGCTAAATTGTAAAAACCCTAAACCCTAAATACTAAACCTTAAACCTAAACCTTAAACTCCTTAACCTAAAATATATAACTCAACTTAAAACTTAAAAAACACACTAAACTTAAGCTAAACCCTAAACCTAAAACAATTCTAATAAACTAATCCCTAAACTTAATGCCTAACCAAAACCCTAAAACCTTAAACTTAAATCCAAAACCATAAAACCTAACCCTAAACCTAATAAACTAAACCCTAACCCTAAACCCTAAACCTCAAACCTTAAACTAAAGCCTAAAACAAACCTAAATACTAAATCCTAAACTAAACCCTAACCCTAAACCTCAAACACTAAACCCTAAACCCTAATCCCTAATCCCTAACCTAAACCCTAAACCCTAAACCTAAAAGCACAAATTAAAACCCTAAACTAAACCTAAACCCTCAACTCTAAACTTAAACTAATGAACTAAATAAATATAAACCTAAACTAAAACTTAATAAACCTAAACTAAGAAAAAATAACCTGATAACATCACTAACTGTGCTCCTTTAGATCTAATGGAGGTGAAGGAGGAAAATCATAGTGGTGGTGGGGATCTAAAATGGATATGGAAACTAAAATAAGAGGAGTGATGAGGTTATAATAGGCGAGGGTTATGAATCTCTACCGAGAGGCCAAAGTAGTTCGATAACTGGAGAAACTAAAGAATGATTGATCCATAACTACTAAAATGTCTTTAAGATGGTTCTAATTATCTAAAACCGTGCTCATTTTGATCTAAACTTGTCTTAAAAACTTGGTGTGTTACTTGATGAATTTGAAAAGAAGAAATGTTGAATATGAATTTGTTGTATGTTAAAAAAAACTAAAAGCCCTAAACCCTCAATTAAAACCTAAACCTAAACCTAATACTTAAACTTTAAACCCTAAATCTTAAACACTTAAAACCCCAAACCCTAAACCCTAAACCCTAAACCCTAAACACTAAACACTAAACTCCAAACCCCAAAACCTAAACCCTAAACCCTAACTCCTCAACCCTTAACTAACCCTAAATTGAAAACCCCCTAAAAAGATAAAACCTAAACTAAATAAAACCTAATAAAATAAAAATATAAACCAAAATAAAATAAAAATAAAATAAAATAAAACCAAAACTTAAAACCTAAACTTAAACCTAGAAGGAAATAAAATAAAAAATAAAAACTAAACTAAAATAAAATAAATAAAATCCTAAACTAAACTAAAAAAAACTAATTAAAATAAAAACTAAACCTAAAGTAAAAATACAATAAAGCTAAAATAAAATAAAATAAAACTAAAACCTAAACCTATAACCAAAAAATAAATAAAAAATTGAAACCTAATCCCTAAAACTTAAAACCTAAACCTAAAATAAAAAATAAAATAAACCTAAACCTAAACTAAAAGAAACTAAACTAAAATAAATAAAATAAACCAAACCAAAACCCAAACCTTAAAAAAAACCTAAATAATAAACTAAAAGTTAACCTAAACCTAAAATAAATAATATAAAGTATACATTAAACTAAACTAAAATAAACTAAACTTAAATAAATAAAACCTACACCCTAAACCCTAAACTTTAAAACCCTAAACCCTAAACCTTAAACCCGAAACCCTAAACCATAAACCCTAAATTGTAAACCCTAAAAACCTAAAAACCTAAACCTTAACTAAATAAAACCTAAAAATAAAATAAATAAATAAACCTACACCAAAATAAAATAAAAAAGAGAAAATAAATTCTAGAATCCTAAAAACTTAAACCTAAACCAAATAGAACCTAAAAGTAAAATAAATAAAAAAACCTACTTTATATTTAAAAAAACCTACTTTATAAAAAAACCTAAAATAGTAAACCCTGAACCCTAAACCCTAAACCCTAAAACCTACAACCTTAAACCTTACAACCCTAAACCTTGAACCCTAAAAACCTAAACACCTAAACCTAAACTAAATAAAACCTAAAAGTAAAATAAATAAATCAACCTAAGCCTAAATAATAAAATAAAAATAAAATAAAAACCTAAACGAAAAATAAAAACTAAACCTATACGTAAAAATAAAATAAAATAAAAAATAAATACTAAAGTAAACTAAAATAAACAAGAACCTAGATAAAACTAAAAAAATAAAATAAACATAAAAATAAAAACCTAAATAAAATAAAACCTAAACACAAAATAAAAATAAAATAAACCTAAAATAACATAAAATCAAAACTAAATAAAAACATAAATCTAAACAATAAACCTAAATATAATACTTAAAAATAAATAAAAAATAAAACCTAATCCCTAAAATAAAAAAAAAAATAGAACTTAAACCTAAAATAAAATTAAAATAAACCTAAACCTAATCTAAAAAAAAACTAAACTAAAATAAATAAAACCTAAACCTAAACTTACAATAAACTAAAGCTAAACATAAACCTAAACTAAATGTAATAAATTATACTAAAAATAAACCAATACCTAAACTAAAATATAAAATCTAAAAATAAACTTAAAATGAAATTCTAAAACCTATACCTAAAAAAACATAAACTTAAAAAAAAATAAAAATAAAACAAAACTAAAAAATAAACATAAACCTAAACCTATACCTAAAAAATAAACTAAAATAAAAAACATAAACTAAAATAAATAAAGCTAAAATAAATAAACTAAACTAATAAAAATAACAAATAAACCTAAACAAAATATATAATAAACTAAATAAACCTAAACCTACCAGTTTACTTAATTTTAAAAAAACCTAAACCCTAAACCCTAAACCCTAAACACTAAATCCTAAACCCTAAACCCTAAACCCTAAACCCTAAAACTAACCCTAAACCCTAAACCCTAAACCTACAACCCTAAACCCCAAACCCTAAACCTTATGCCCTAAACTAACCCTAAACCCTAAACAAAAACCTTAACCTAAAATAAAAAACTAAACTTAAACCTAAAACTAAATAAACTGAAAACCTAAACCTAAATAAACAAAAATCAATACCTAAACCTAAACTTAAATAAACTTAAATGAATAAACTTAAAAAATAAACCTAATTAAACCTAAAGATACCTAAGTAAACTAAATAAATAAACCTTAACCTAAACCTAAACTAAACAAACCTTAATCTAAAATAAAAATTAAAACCTAAACCAATATCTAAACCTAAAAACTTAAAACAACATAAACTGAAACCTAAACCTAAGCTAAACTAAATAAATAAAAAATAAAAAATAAAATTAAAGTTAAACCTAAACCTAAACCTAAACTAATAAATAAACTAAAATAAATAAACTAAATTAATTAGTAAATAAAATAAAACATAATCCTAAACCTAAACTAAACTAAATAAACCTAAATAAACCTAAACCTAAAACCTAAATCTAAACCTAAACCTAAACCTAAACCTAAATACCAAAACCTATACCTAAAATAAACCTAAACCAAAACCTAAACAAAGCAAAAAAACTAAAAAATAAATAAACTAACCCTAAAAAGCCTAAACCTAAATAAAACCTAAACCTAAACCTAAACTAAACTAAATAAACCTAACCCTAAACCTGAACCTTAAAAAAAAACCTAAAACCTTAACCTAAACTAAATAAATAAAATAAATAATAAATAATAAAAAAATAAACATAAACTTAAATCTAAACCTAAGTAAACCTAAACCTAAACCTGAACTTAAAAACCTAATCCTAAAACCTAAACCAAAACCTAAACTAAAATAAATAAATTAAATAAACCTAAAACGAAAAAAATAAAAGCCTAAACTGAAATAAACTAAACTAAAAACCTAAACTTAAAAAATTAAAATAAAACCTAAACCAAAACCTAAACTAAAATAAATAAAATAAACCTAAATAATAAAAAATAAAAATAAAAACTAAAATAAACTAAAAAAATACCTAAACCTAAACCTTTAAACCTAGACCTAAACCGTAAACCTAAACTAAAATAAACTAAACTAAGTAAAATAAATGAAACCTAAACCTAAACCTAAAAAAACAAAACTAAAAACTAAACCTAAACCTAAACCTAAACATAAACCTAAAAGTAAACCTAAATATTAAAATCTAAATCTAAACTAAATAAACTAAAAAATAAATAAAATAAACCTAAACTAAATACAACCTAGACTTAAACCCTAAACCTAAACTTAATAAAAGTGAATAAACCTAAACAAAACCTAAAAACCTAAACCTAATCATAAATAAAAACCTAGACCAAAACCTAAACCTAGGCTAAACCTAAATGAAAATAAACCTAAAACCTAAACCTAAATAAACCTAAACCTAAAATAAATAAATAAAAATAAAACCTAAACTAAATAAAATAAAAATAAATGTAAAACCTAAAACCCTAAACCTAAACTTGAACTTAATCTTAAAAACCTAAACCTAAACTTAAACTAAACTAAATAAACCTAATTAAATAAAACCTAAATAAAAAAAATCTAAACTAAATAAACATAAACTTAAACTTAAACTTAAACATAAAACTTAAACCTAAAAATAAACTAAATAAATAAGAAGAAACCTATACTAAAAAATAAAAACTAAACATAAAATAAAAAATAAAGTAAAACCTAAACCTAAAACTAAATAAATAAAAAAGAAAAACCTAAACCTAAACTAAATAAAATAAATAAATTAAACTAAACCTTAAATAAAAAAGCTAAAACCTAAACCTAAACCTAAATAAAAATAAAGCTAAATAAATGAAAAAATAAAACCTAAACCTAAACCTAAAATAAAAATTAACCTAAACTAAACTAAAATAAATTAATAAACTTAAACATAAATAAACTAAAACTAAATAAACATAAACCTAAACCTAAAAATAAAAACCTAAACCTAAATAAACTAAAAAGCATAAATAAAGTAAATAAAAAACTAAAGAAAACATTTTTCCTCAGGATTGGTAGCTCCTTGGTTTTGCTAATTTTTTTTTCTCCTTCTTGGTGACGCTTGATCTATGGGGTTGAGGGACTTTACTTTCCTGCCCTATTTTCTCTCCTTCCTCATTTATTGCTAGTGGTTGGGTGGCCTTCCTTGGTTTTTTCCCTTTGTTTTCGGACTACCATTTCTAGTTTTTGGTTTTTTTGATGATCTCTAGGAAGGTTGTGGCTATGGTTGCTGTTGCTTTTTCCACATATTTTGGGCTCTATTTTGGGTTAGCCTTTTGTTTTGGCTACCCCCCCCCCCCCCCTTTCAATATTGGATCCTCTGCTATTATGGTTGGTTGTTGAGTGGCAGTTGTTGGTCTCTTCAAAATTTGATTAGCTTTGGTCTTTTTAATAGTTTTTGGTTATTTTTCCTAGTTTGTGTTGAGGATTCCTATTACTTGGCTATCTTCTCTTTGATTGGCATGAGGGCAGCTGCTTTGTGGTTTTTTTCCTTCTTGACCTGGTTATGGCTGATTTTATTGGTGGCTTTTTTATCACTCTTGGATTGATGGCATCCTTTTCTACATGGATTGGTCTAGTCTACTAATAGTTGTAGCTCTCCCTTGCTTGGAGCTTTGATGTCTATTTGAATGATGGTTGTTGTTATTTTTATTTTGTTTTAGTCTCTTTCTAGCTATTGTAATAGATGTTGTATGCTTTTGAATTGGCTTGTCCTTTTGAATTCTTCCTCGGTGGTGGCTCTATCACCGATTTATTGTATCTGGTGGCTATTTGTGATTGGTCGCTATGGTTTTGTTGGTTGTTTATTGTTGTCGCAAAACTATTTCTTTATTTGCTAATGCAGGTTCTCAAAGCCTTTGGGTTGCTTTCTTTTGATGTTGGCTTATATCAAGAATGCTGGCTATGATGGCCCTGATGTTACCCATATCTTCACTTTTGGTTCATAGCATTGCATATGAATATAACCCTTCTTAGGAAGTTTGGATGCTCATATGCATTCTTGCCTCTTAAGAAGATCTTAATTGAGCCTGAGCCTTCTTTTTCTCAGCTCTCCTAATAGATTTCTTTATCCTTATTCTTGTTAGCTATGATTATTTCTTTTATAGTGTTTTGTAGATTTAATTTATTGGTTTGAACTTTTTAGATGGAATGGTCATTACCTCAACTCAAGAGTTGATGTGGATCTTGCAATCTTGCCTCCCAAAAGGGATCATGATCATTGACTTTTTTTTTTTTTACTTATACTAGTCTTAATCTATCTTTTCCTCTTTTGCTTTTCCTGTTTTTCTCTTTTTTCCATACATAGATGGGGTTTAGCTCTTTAGGTTCCTTGTAGTTCTGAGAGCAGTAGATCTTTGAGCTTTACCCTTCTTAAGGACATTGCATCCTTTTCTTTTATTATAATAAAATTCTAAAATTTCCTTAAAAAAACTCTAAACACTAAACTTTAAACCCTAACCCTAACCCTAAACCACACCCTAAACCCTAAACCCTAAAACCTTAAACCTTAAACCCTAAACTAACCTTAAACCCTAAACCCTAAACCATAAAAAACCTAATCCTTAAAGCCTAAACCCTAAACCCTAAACCCTAAACCCTAGTCTAACCCTAAACCCTAAACTACAAAATCTCCAAACCCAAAAGCCTAAACACTAAACCTTAAACCATAAACCCTAATCCCAAACCCTAAAACATAAACCCTAAAACTAACCCTAAACCCTAAACCCCAAATCTGAAACCTACAACACTAAACCCTAAACCCTAGACCCCAAACCCTAAACCCTAAACCCAAAACTTAAAACCAAAACCCAAACCCGTGAACCCTAAAAGCCTAAAAACCTAAACCTAAAAATAAAATAAATAAAAAAACCTAAACCTAATTAAAAAATAAAAAAATAAAACCTAATCTAAAACCTAAACCTAAAAATAAAATAAAATAAAAAATAAAAACTAAACTAAAACTAAATAAATAAAAACCTAAACTAAACTAAAACAAATAAAATAAACCTAAAAATAAAACCTAAACATAAAATAAAAATAAAATCAACCTAAAATATAATAAAAAAAACTAAAGAAAAACCTAAACCTAAATAATAATCCAAAAACTAAAACTAAAAAATAAATAAAAAATATAACCTAAACCCTAAACTAAAGAAAAAACCTAAACCTAAAATAAAATAAAATAAATCTAAACCTAAACTAAAATAAACTAAACTAAAATAAATAAAACATAATCCTAAACCTAAAATAAACTAAACCTAAATAAAGACCTTTACTAAATAAAATGAAATAAACTAAAAATTAACCTAAACCAAAACTAAAAATAAAACCTAAAATAAACCTAAAAAAACTTAAAACCCAAACTTAAAATAAAACATAAACCTAAATCTAAAAATAAAAAAATAAAACCTAAACCTAAAAAATAAAATAAAAATAAAACTAAACTCAAAAAATGAACATAAACCTAAACTTAAACCTAGAAAATAAACTAAAAAAAACCTAAACTAAATAAAATTAAAAATAAACGTTAATAAAAATATAAAAAATACTAAATAAACATAAACCTACCATCTCCTTTAATTAAATTAAACCTAAACCCTAAACCTGCAACCCTAAACCCTAAACTCTATACCATAAAAAACCTTTAACCTTAAACATTAAACACTAAACACTAAGCCCCAAACTAACCCTAAACCCTAAACCATAATCCCTAATCCTTAAACCCTAAACCCTAAACCCTAACCATAACCCTAAACCCTAAACTCAAAAACCTAAACCCTAAAAACCTAACTCGTAAACACTAAACTAACCTTAAACCCTAAACCTTAAACCCTAAAAACCTTAAACTCAAAAAATCCTAAACCCTAAAGCCTAAACCATAAACCCTAAACCCTAACCTAACCCTAAAATCTAAAAACCCTAAACTCTAAAGCCTAAACACTAAAACTAAATCCCTAAAACCCAAAACCTGAAGAAAAACCCTACACCCTAAATCCTAAACACTAAACCCAAAATTGTTAAACATAAACCCTAAACATAAACCCTAAACCCTAAACCTTAAACCCTAACCCTAAACCATAAACCCTAAAATAGACCCTAAACCCTAAAACATGAAACCCTAAACCCTAAACCTTATAAACCTAAACCTAAACCATAAAAAACCCTAAACCTAAACCCTAAACCTAAACATAAACCTAAACCATAAAACCCTAACCAAAACCTAAATATACAACCCTAACCCTAAACCCTAAACCCCAAGCTAAACCATAAACCCTAAACCCTAAACCTTAAACCCTAAAAACCTAAAACCTAAACCTAAACTAAATAAACCTAAAAATAAAATAAATAAATAAACCTAAACCTAAACCAAAATAAAATAAAAAAATAAAATAAAATAAAAACCTAAACTAAACTAAAATAAATAAAAAACCTAAACCTAAAAATAAAATAAAAAATAAAAAAATAAAAAAACTAAAATAAAATAAATAAAGCTAAAAGTAAGAAAATAAAATGAACCTAAAAAAACCTAAATAAAATAAAACTAAACATAAAATTAAAATAAAATAAACTTAAATAATATAAAATAAAAAACTAAATAAAACTTAAAATGAAAAAAAACAAACTAAAATAAATAAAAAATAAACCTAAACTAAACTAAAAAAAACTAAACCTAAAATTAAAATAAACAAAATAAAATAAACCTAAACCTAAAATTAAATAAACTAAACTAAAATAAAGAAAACCTAAACCTAAACCTAAAATAAACTAAACTTAAGCCTAAACCTAAAAGAAATAACATAAAATAAACTAAAAATAAACCTAAGCCTAAACTAAAAAACAAAACATAAAAATAAAATTAAAATACAAACCTAAAACTTAAACATAAAGAAATAAAATAAAACCTAAACCTAAACCTAAAAAAATAAAATAAAATAAACTAAAAAAAAAATTAAAATAAATCTCAACTAAAAATAAACCAAACTTAAACCTAAACCTAAAAAAAATAACATAAAAAACATAAAAAATAAATAAACCTAAAATAAATAAACTAAATTAAAATAAAAGAAACCAAAATAAAATTAAGAAATAAAGTAAAGTAAAATAAATAAAAAATGTGCTAAATATACTTAATAAATGTAAACATACCAATTTACTTAATTTTAAGACCACAATAACAACTTAGTCTTATGCATCTCTTTTATTGGCCAACATTCTGCACCTCAAGTCATTACAGGTCTTACCACCATCTTATAAAATTTTCTCTTAAGTTTAAGTGGAACTTTTCTATCACACAATAGGCCAGATGCATTCCTCCACTTGAACCATCCAACTTGAATTCTACTAATCACATCTCCATCTATTTCACAATCATTTTGAACAATAGAACCTAAATATCTGAATCACTCACTCCTATTAATGACTTGTTCACCTAATGTCATAACACTGCCACTAGAGCTTCTACAACTAAAATTACACTCCATATATTCAATTTTAGATCTACTTAAATGAAAACCTTTAGACTCTGATGTTCACATCCATAATTCAAGTTTCTCTTGGACTCCCTCTCTAGTCTTATCAACAAGAAGAATGTCATCAATAAAAAGCATACACCAAGGTACATCTTCATGTAAATGCCTAGTAAGAACATCCATAACTAAAGCAAAAAAGATAAGGGCTTAAAGTTGATCCTTGATGTAATCCAACTGAAATAGGAAAATATTTTATCAATCCTCCTTGTGTTTGGACACAAGTAATAGCTCTAGTATACATATCCTTAATTACTTGAATATAATCAATATTAACTTCATTTTTGTTCTAGAATTCTCCAAAGAACATCTCTTGAAACTTTATCCTATGCTTTCTAAATCAATAAATATCATATGTAGATCCTCCTTACTTTCTCTACTTCTCCATCAAACCTCTTAACAAATGTATAGCATCCATAGTAGATCTACCGGCATGAAACCAAACCGATGAGAAACTTTTGTATCACATCATAACCTATGCTCAATTACTTTCTCCCATAATTTTAACGTATGACACATTAACTTAATTCCTCTATAATTTAAACACTCTTGTGCATCACCATTATTCTTAAATATAGAAACCAACAAACTCTTTTTCCACTCATGTGACATCTTTTTAGTCTTTAAAATAACATTAAAAAGATTTGTAAGCCAAGAAATTCCTTGATCTCCTAAACATTTCCACACTTCTATAGGAATATCATCAGGTCATATTACTTTTCCATATTCCATTTTTCTTAAAGTTTCTCCAACTTCAGACTTACTAATACGATGATAAAAATAAAATTCTTCTATTTTATTTAGGTATTAAAGTTGCTAAAATCAATTGTACTTTCAGATCCTTCATTGAAATGTTTATCAAAATACCTCATCCACCTATATTTTAATATATTTTCTAAGAAAAGCACTTTATTATTTTCCTTAATACACCTCATTTGAACTAGGTCTTTACTTCTCTTTATCCTTTGGGCTAACTTATACATACATCTTTCACCTTCTTTGGTATCTACTCTGTTGTATAAATCACTAAAAGCTAAATTTTTTGTATCACATATTGCTTTCTTAGAATCTCTACAGGTTACTTTATATCTTTCCCAATTCTCCAAGTTTTACATCTAAACCAAGTTTTATAATAATGCTTTTTATTTCTTATCTTTTCCACTGACTCTACCACCAACTATTTTATTAAAAGAAGTTTTTTCCTTTTGATTCTCCAAGCACATTTTAGCAACTTACTTAACTTTGCTTGCTACTTTTCCCACATAACATTAGCTTCCTTATGAACATCCCAAATATTAAGCTCTTGTAGCTTGCTCTTAAAAATATTTTTATTTATGTTCTTTAAGTGTCCCCATCTAATCCTAGGACAATAATTTGATTTATTTTTTCTCTTACAATCTTTCATCTTAAAATCTAAAACTAACAATCGATGTTGGTACTTAAACTTTCACTTGGAATGACCCTACAATCTTTACAATCTAAACGATCTTTTTTTCTTACCAAAAAATAATCAATCTGTGTTTTACTAGATCCAATTTTATAAGTAATAATATGTTCTTCTCTTTTCTTAAATAAAGTATTAGCAACTACAAAATCATAAGCTTAAGAAAAATCTAATCTAGTCCTACCTTCTTCATTAGTCACTCCAAATCCATAACAACCATGAATACTTTTAAAATCTTCTACCACTGTACCAACATGTCAATTTAAATCTCCTCCAATAAATATTTTTTCTTTAAGAGGTATCTTTTGTATTAATCCCTCTAATTCATTCCAAAATTTTTCTTTTGAGCTTACATCCAAATCTACTTGAGGAGCATAAACACTTATAACATTGATAATCTTAGTATTAATAATAATCTTTAAAGCTATAATTCTATCTCCACATCTATTAATATTTATAACATTATCTTTCAAACTTTTATCTATAATCACACCTACACCATTTCTAGTTCGACTTCTACCTAAATACCAAAGATTAAAACCTAAACTATCAATCTCCTTGGCCTTCTCCCCAACCCATTTAGTTTCTTGAACACATAAAATATATATCTTTCTATGAACCATAATGCTTATTAATTCCATTAATTTACTTGTAATAGCACCTATATTCCAAGATCCTAACCTAATTCTAGTTTCATGGACTAACTTCTTTGCATCCATAATGTGGGAACCTTGCTTATTTAACACTGCGTTGCACCATGCAGTTCTTGCACATTTTTCATTGTTCAAGCCATACGCTCAAGGCTCCAAGATTAAAGATTTAAAGGATTCATGTCATGAATATTTCGACAAGTTTTATATTGGCTATGACTACGTATTGCAACCCTCCACTTCTCACATCCAAACTTGGGACCGACAAAGTTTTACTTAACTTTAAGACAAAAAAAACCTTAAACCTAAATCCTAAACCTACAACCCTAAACCCTAAGAAATCCCAAACCAATAAACATAAATCCTAAACTAACCAAAAACCCAATACCCAAAACCCTAAATATAAGATAAAATAACTAACTCTAAACCCTAAACCCTTAACCTAAAACCCTAAGCCCTAAACTAAACTCTAAACCCTAAACCCTAAACCATAAAACCTACAACCTTAAATTGCAAACCCTAAACCTCAAACCCTAAAACTTAAACCTAATCCTAAACTTAAACATAAACCTAAAAAATAAACTAAAATAAATAAACCTAAACTATATAAATAAAACTAAATAAAAAAATAAACAAAGATAAAAAAAAACTAACTAAACTTAAACCTATCAATTTACTAAATTTTTAAAAAAACCTTAAACCTTAAATCCTAAACCATAAACCCTAAACCCTATACCCTAAACCCTAAAACCTAATACTACAACCATAGAGCTACAACCCTAAACCCTAAACCCTAAATCATAAATCCTAAAAAACCTTACACTCTAAAACCTAACCCTAAACTTAAACCCTAAAAGCATAAACACTAAAACCCTAAACCCTAAGCCCTAACACTAAATCTTAAACACTAGATGCTTAACCTTAAAGATAAACCTAAAGTAACTAAATAAATTAAAAAATAAATCTAAACCCTAAAACTTAATAAACCTAAACCTAAACCTAAACTCTAAAATTGGAACTTTGGCAGAACATCACCATCAACAGGCTCAATTTAGATCTGGAGGCGGCGAAGGCCGACATCATGGAGGTGGGATCTGAGGTGCTGGGACATGGAAGTGGTGGTCGAGCAGGTGGGGAAGAGGGAGGAGTGATGGAGGTTACAGTCGTGGTTGTGGTGGAGGGAGAGATCAGGGATATGATTGTGGATCACACTACTTGAGAGGCTGGGGTGGTTATGGAGAAATTAAAGAATGGTCAATCTGATCTGTTGCTTATGGAACTGTGTCTTTACAGTAGAGATGGTCCAAGTTATCTAGGGTTTTTGATTTTCTCTATGAGTGCTCATTTTTGGTCTACGTCATCGCTTGGGTCTTAGATAACTTGGTGTGTTATTTGGTCGATGAAATCAAAAGAAGAAATATTGAATCTGAATTTATTCTCTATTAATAAAAAAACCCAAAAACCTAAAACCCTAAACTAGAATTTGAACCATAAACCTAAAACATAAATGCTAAACCCTAAAACCCCTAAACCTAAACCCTAAATTGTAAACCCTAAAATCATAAACCTTAAACCCTAAACCCTAAACCCTAAACCCTAAACTAAAAAAAACCTAAACCAAAACCCTAAACCCTAAAACCCAAAAAGCTAAAATCCTAAACCTAAACTAAATAAAACCTTAAAATAAAATAAATAAGAAAACCTAAACAAAATAAATAAAAAATAAAATAAAATAAAAACATAAACTAAAACCTAAACCTAAACCTACACCTAAACCAAATCCTAAAATGAAAAAAATAGAAAAAAAACTAAACTAAAATAAAATAAATAAAAACCTAAACTAAACTAAAAAATAAAAGACCCAAATAAAATAAAAAACCAAACTAAAATAAAATAAAATAAAAAAATAAAAAAATAAAACTAAATAAACCTAAAAAACCTAAAAAACTAAAATAAATAAAAATAATTCCTAAACCCTAAACTAAAAAAAATCTAAACCTAAAATAAAATAAAATAAAACCTAAACTAAATAAAATAAAAATTAAATAAACCTAAAGCTAAACCTAAAATAAGCAAACCTGAAACCTAAACTAAATAACAATAAAATAAAAATAAACCTTAACCTAAACTTAAAATAAATAAAATAAAACCTAAACACAACGTAAAAAAATAAAATAAAAAATGTTTATTTTATTTTTAAGTTTTATTTTCTATTTTATGTTTAGGGTTTAGGTTTTATTTTCTTCTTTTAGGTTTAGGTTTTAGGTTTAATTTTATTACTTTAGTTTTATTTTTAGTTTAGGTATGTTTATTTTATTTTATTTATTTTCTGTTATTTTTAGTTTAGGTTTAGGTTTATTTTTATTTTTAGGTTTTTTTTAGTTTAGGGTTTAAGTTTATTTTTTATTTATTTGTAGGTTTATCGTTATATTTTTTAGTTTGAGTTTCTTTTTCATTTTAGTTTATTTTATTTGAGGTATATTTTATTTTTATTTTAGGTTTAGTTTTAAATTTATTTAGGGTTTTATTTTTTAGTTTAGTTTTTATTTTGCATTTTATTTTTAACGTTTAGGTTTAGGTTTATATTTTAGTTAATATTTTTAGTTTATTTTATTTCTGTATTTTATTTTTCTTTACATTTATTTATTTAATTAGTTTAAAGTTTTATTTAGTTTAGGTTTAGGGTTTAGGGTCTAGGGTTTAGGGTCTAGGGTTTTAGGGTTTAGAGTTTAGGGTTTATGGTTTAGGGTTTAGGGTTTTAGAGTTTAGGGTTTAGCGTTTAGGGTTTATGGTTTGGAGTTTAGGGTTTATGGTTTAAAGTTTGTGATTATAGGTTTTAGGGTTTACGATTGAGGGTTTAGGCAAGGTTTTAGGGTTTAGGGTTTAGGGTTTAGGGTTTAAGGTTTAATGTTTTAGGGGTTAAGGTTTAGGGGTTAAGATTAGTTTTAAGGTTTAGCGTTTAGGGTTTAAGATTTAGGGTTTAGGGTTTAAGGTTTTTTAAAATTAAGTAACCTAGTGGGTTCAAGTTTTTTTATTTAATTTATTTAGTTTTTTTATTTATTAAGTAAATTGGTAGGGTTTAGGTTTTAAGGTTTCAATTTTTTAGGGTTTATGGTTTAGGGTTGTACATTTAGGTTTTAGGGTTTAGGGTTAGTTTTATGGTTTAAAGTTTAGGTTTTGGGTTTATGATTTTGGCTTTAAGCTTTAGGGTTTAAGGGTCAGGGTTATTTTTATTTAAGCTTATTTTTATTTTTATTTAGTTTATTTTATTTATTTTAGATTAATTTATATTAGTTTGAATTTTTATTTTTATTTGTTTTTTAGGTTTTTTTAGGTTAAGGTTTATTTTTAGTTGAGTTTTATTTTAATTTTATTTTTTAGGTTTAAGATTATAGGTCTTTGGGGTTTAGGGCTTAGGATTTAGGGTTTAGAGTTTTAGGGTTTAGGGTTTAGGGTTCACGATTAGGGTTTAAGGTATAGGGTTTAGGGTTTAGTATTTTGGCTTTAGGGTTTAGGATTTTTAAGGTTTAGGATTTAGGGTTTAATGTTTAGGGTTTAGGGTTTCGAGTTTTAGGTTTGGCGTTTAGGGTTTAGGGTTTAGTATTTTGGTTTAGGGTTTAGGGTTTAGGGTTTTTAAAATAAAAAAAAAAATTAAGTAAACTAGTAGGTTTAGGTTTACTTAGTTTTTTAGTTTATTTTTCATTTATTTTAGTTTATTTCATTTCTTTATTTTTATTTAGTTTGGTTTATTAATTTTAGTTTTATTTTTTATTTTAGTTTATCAGTTAGGTTTAGGTTTATTTTTATTTTTAATTTATTTTTTACGTTTAGGTTTTATTTTTTATTTTGAGTTTTAGATTTAGTTTTTTAATTTCTATTTTTAGGTTTAGGTTTTAGGTTTATTTTTAAGTTTTATTTTTTAGTTTAGGTTTAGGTTTATTTTTAGTTTATTTTATTTTATTTAGTTTAGATTTAGGTTTAGGTGTAGTTTATTTTAGGTTTAGGTTTAGGTTTAATTATTTTAGCTTCATTTATTTTAGTTTAGGTCTAAGTTTATTTTATTTTTAATTTAGGTTTAGATATTTTTTAGGTTAAGGTTTAGGTTTAATTTTTTATTTATTTTTAAGTTTTATTTTTAGGTTTACTATTTAGGTTTAGGTTTTTATTTAGTTTTTATTTAATTTTATTTTTATTTTAGGTTTGTATTATTTTTATTTAGGTTTTTATTTTTTTAGTTTAGTGTAGATTTTTATTTATTTTATTTTAATTTTCTTTTTAGTTTAAGGTTTTGGTTTAGGTTTAGGTCTATGTTTTAGTTTATGTTTCATTTTATTTTATTTTTTATTTTATTTTGATTTATGTTTTTTTATTTATTTTATTTTTAGGTTTTTTTTTTAGTTTTTATGGTAAAGGTTTAGGGTTTAGGGTTTAGGGTTTAAGGTTTAAGGTTTGGGGTTATGGTTTAGATTTGTAGGTTTTAAGGTTTAGGGTTTAGGGTTTAGTGTTTTAGGGTTTAGAATTTAAGGTTTAAGGTTTAGGGTTTACTGTTTAATTTTTAGGGTTTAGGCTTTAGGCTTTAAGCTTTAGTGTTTAGAATTTTAAGGTTTAAGGTTTTGGGTTTTGGGTTTTTTGGATTTCTTAGGGTTTAGGGTTAGTTTAGGTTTTAAGGTTTTGGTTTTAGGGTCAGGGTTTAAGATTTTGTGTTTAGGCTTAGTATAGAGTTTAAGGTTTTAGAAAAAATTTAAAATAAACTAGTAGGTTTAGTTTAAGGTTTAGGTTTAATAGAGAATAAATTGATTCAACATTTGTACTTTTGAACTCATCAACAAAGTTCACCCCAAGTTTTCATGACACAAAGCGATATAGATAAAAATGAGCACATAGATTTAGTGGAGCGGAACATCACCGTCAACCAGGCTTAATTTAGATCTAGCGGTGGAGGCGAAGGCAGAGGCAGCGATAATCACAGTGGAGGTGTGGGATTTGGAGGTGCTAGTGGACATGGAAGTGGTGGTCAGAGCAGTGGTGATTAGGGAAGAGGGAGGAGTGATGGAGGTTACAGTCATGGTTGTGGTGGAGGGAGAGATCAGGGATATGATGGTGTATCACACTACTTGAGAGGCAAGGGTGGTTATGGATAAATTAAGAATTGTCAATCGATCAGTTTTATGGGGTGTCTTTAGAGACGGTCCAGTTATCTAGGGTTTTGATTTTCTCTATGAGTGCTCATTTTTGGTCTATGCCATCGCTTGGGTCTTAGAGAACTTGGTGTGTTATTTGGTCGATGAAATCAAAAGAAGAAATATTGAATCGTTATTCTCTATTAAAAACCTAAAACCCTAAACTAAAATTTGAACCATAAACCTAAAACATAAATGCTAAACCCAAATAAACCCTAAACTAAATCGTAAACCTAAATCATAAACCTTAAACCCTAAACCCTAAACCAAACTTAAAAAAAACCTAAACCAAAACCAAACTAAAAAGCTAAAATCTAAACCTAAATAAAACCTTAAAATAAAATAAATAAGAAAACCTAAACAAAGAATAATAAAAATAAAATAAAATAAACATAGAACTCTAAACTACTACCAATCCTAAAATGAAAAAAATGAAAAAAAACTAAACTAAAATAAATAAATAAAACCTAAACTAAACTAAAAAATAAAAACCTACATAAAATAAAACAAAACTAAAATAAAATAAAATAAACTTAAAATAAAAAATAAAATCTAAATAAAATCTAAACTAAAAAACTAAAAAAATAAAATAAATAAAATAATTCTAGACCTAAACTAAAAAAAATCTAAACCTAAAATAAAATAAAATAAAACTAAACCTAAACTAGAATAAAATAAACTAAATTAAATAAAACCTAAATCTAAACCTGAAATAAACAAAACTGAAACCTAAATTTTAACTAAATAAAATAAAATAAACTAAAAATAAACCTTAACCTAAACTTAAAAATAAATCCTAAAATAAAAACCTACAACACAAACGTAAAGAAAATAAAAATTGTTTATTTTTATTTTTAAGTTTTATTTTTTATTTTTATGTTTAGGTTTAGGTTTTCATTTTCTTCTTTTAGGTTTAGGTTTTAGGTTTTTAATTTTAGTTTACTTTTAGGTTTTATTTGTAGTTTAGGTATAGGTTTATTTTATTTTATTTATTTATTTTTAGTAATTTTAGTTTAAGTTTAGGTTTAGGTTTATTTTTATTTTAGGTTTTTTTTTTTAGTTTAGGGTTTTAGTTTTATTTTTTATTTATTTTTATATTTTACTTATACATTTATATTTTTAGTTTGAGTTTCTTTTTCATTTTAGTTTATTTTATTTTAGGTATATTTTATTTTTATTTTAGGTTTAGTTTTTAATTTATTTAGGGTTTTTATTATTTTAGTTTAGTTTTTATTTTGCATTTTATTTTTTACGTTTAGGTTTAGGTTTATGTTTTAGTTAATATTTTCAATTTATTTTATTTTTTTATTTTATTTTGCTTTACTTTTATTTATTTAATTAATTTAAAGTTTTATTTAGTTTAGGTTTAGGGTTTTAGCTTTATAGGGTTTAGGGTTTAGGGTCTAGGGTTTTAGGGTTTAGAGTTTAGGGTTTATGGTTTAGGGTTTAGGGTTTTGTTTAGGGTTTAGCATTTAGGGTTTATGGTTTGGGTTTTGGTTTAGGTTTAGTTTGTTATAGTTTAGGGTTTCTGATTGAGGTTTAGCAGGTTTTAGGGTTTAGGGTTTAGGGTTTAGGGTTTAGGTTTAATGTTTAGGGGTTAGGTTTAGGGTTAAGATTAGTTTAGGGTTTAGGGTTTAGGGTTTAAGATTTAGGGTTTAGGGTTTAGGTTTTTTTTAAAATTAAGTAACCTGGTGGGTTCAAGTTTTTTTTTAGTTTATTTTTTTATTTATTAAGTAAATTGGTAGGATTTAGGTTTTAAGGTTTCAATTTTTTAGGGTTTAGGGTTGTACATTTAGGTTTTAGGTTTATTAGTTTATGGTTTAAGGTTTAGGTTTAGAGTTTATGATTTTGGCTTTAGGTTTAGTTTATGGTTATTTTATTTAGCTTATTTTAATTTTTATTTAGTTTAATTTATTTATTTTAGATTAATTTATATTAGTTTGAATTTTTATTTTTATTTGTTTTTTAGGTTTTTTTAGGTTTAAATTTATTTTTTAGGTTTAGGTTTAGGTTTAGGTTAAGGTTTATTTTTAGTTGAGTTTTATTTTATATTTTAGGTTTTATTTTAGGTTTTTTGGGGTTTAGCTTGATTTAGGGTTTAGAGTTTTAGTTTAGGGTTTAGGGTTCAGTTGGGGTTTAAGGTATAGGGTTTAGGGTTTAGTATTTAGGCTTTAGGGTTTAGGATTTTTAGGGTTTAGGGTTTAGGGTTTAAGGTTTAGGGTTTTGGGTTTTGAGTTTTAGGTTTGGGGTTTAGGGTTTAGGGTTTAGTATTTTGGTTTAAGGTTTTTAGAATAAAAAAAAAATTAAGTAAACAAGTAGGTTTAGGTTTACTTAGTTTTTTAATTTATTTTTCATTTATTTTATTTTATTACATTTCTTTATTTTTATTTAGTTTGGTTTATTTATTTTAGTTTTCTTTTTTATTTTAGTTTATCATTTAGGTTTAGGTTTATTTTTATTTTTAATTTATTTTTTACGTTTAGGTTTTATTTTTTATTTTGAGTTTTAGATTTAGTTTTTTATTTTCTTTTTTTAGGTTTAGGTTTTAGGTTTATTTTAAGTTTTATTTTTTTTAGTTTAGGTTTAGGTTTATTTTAGTTTATTTTATTTTATTTAGTTTAGATTTAGGTTTAGGTGTAGTTTATTTTAGGTTTAGGTTTAGGTTTTATTTATTTTAGCATTTATTTTAGTTTAGGTCTAAGTTTATTTTATTTTTATTTTAGGTTTAGATTTCTTTTTTAGTTTAAGGTTTAGGTCTAATTTTTTATTTATTTTTAAGTTTTATTTTTAGGTTTATTATTTAGGTTTAGGTTTTTATTTAGGTTTTATTTAATATTTTATTTTAGGTTTGTATTATTATTTTATTTAGGTTTTAATTTTTTAGTTTAGTGATTTTTTATTTCTTTTATTCTAATTTTCTTTTAGGTTAGGTTTTGGTTTAGGTTTAGTTATGTTTTAGTTTATGCTTTCATTTACTTTATTTTTTATTTTATTTTGATTTATGTTTTTTTTTATTTTAAGTTTTTTTTTAGGTTTTAGGGGTATAGGGTTTAGGGTTTAGGTTTAAGGTTTAAGGTTTGGGGTTATGGTTTAGAGTTGTAGGTTTTAAGGTTTAGGGTTTAGGGTTTATGGTTTTAGGGTTTAGAATTTAGGGTTTAAGGTTTAGGGTTTAGTGTTTAATTTTTAGGGTTTAGGCTTTAGTCTTTATGGTTTAGGCTTTAAGCTTTAGTGTTTAGAATTTTAGGGTTTAAGGTTTTGGGTTTTAGGTTTTGGATTTCTTAGGGTTTAGGGTTAGTTTTAGGTTTTAAGGTTTTGGGTTTAGGGTCTAGGGTTTAAGATTTTGTGTTTAGGGCTTAGGGTATAGAGTTTAAGGTTTTTTTTAGAAAATAAATTTAAGTAAACTAGTAGGTTTAGGGTTTAAGGTTTAAGATTTTTTTTAATAGAGAATAAATTCAGATTCAACATTTGTTCTTTTTGAACTCATCAACCAAAGTTCAAGTTTTCTATGACACAAATATAGATAAAAAATGAGCACACATAGAGAAAATAAAATACCCTAGATAAGTAGAATCATCTCTGCTATATTGACACATTTAAATCAGAATGGTAGTTCTGGTTAGAAACACCCCTTCCTCTCGGTAGCAAGATCCACCATCATATTCCCAATCTCCAGTACCATTCCTTATTCGTTGCACCTCGCCTCATACCATGGCTACCACCACCTCCATATCCTCGATCCTACCATTGTGATAGCTTTTTTTTTGATAGGCAGCCTAGTTGATGGTGATAATCCATCAGGTTTTATTCTTAGGATTTATGTTTAGTTTTTTTTTTTTTGGTTTATTAGGTTTAGGTTTAGTTTATTTTAAGTTTAGGTTTTGGTTTTATTTATTTTAGTTTATTTTAGTTTTGGTTTAGGTTTATTTTATTTTATTTTTATTTTAGGTTTAGGACTTTTTTTTAGTTTAGGGTTTATGCTTAAATTTTTATTTATTTTTAGGTTTATTTTTTAGGTTTAGGTATTTATTTAGTGTTTATTTTATTTTATTTTAGGTTTATTTTAACTTTATTTTATGCTTATTTTTTATTTTGTTAATATTTTTTTATTCTTAGTTTTATTTTTTTAGTTTAGTTTTGTTTTTCTTTATTTTATTTTAGTTTATTTATATTTTATTTTATTTTATTTTATTTTATTATTTTATTTAGGTTTAGGTTTTTTATTTTATTTTATTTTTAGGGTTTATTTAGTTTAGGTTTAGGTTTTAGGTTTCTAGGGTTTACGGTTTACATTTTAGGCGTTTAGGGTTTAGGGTTTATGTTTTAGTTTAGGTTAGGGTTTAGGGTTTAGGTTTAGGTTTTATTTAGGTTTTAGGTTTAGTTTAGGTTTAGGGTTTAAGGTTTTAGTTTAGGTTAAGGGTTTAGGGTTTTTAGATATAGTCTTTAGTTTAGGGTTTTAGAGTTTAGGGTTTAGGTTTAGGGTTTTTAGGTTTAGGGTTTAGGTTTAGTTTAGGTATAAGTTAGGGTTTAGGTTTAGGTTTAGGGTTTATAGTTGAGTTAGAGATTAGGTTTAGGTTTAGGTTTAGTTTAGTATTTAGGTTTTAGGTTGATTTAGGTTTAGGTTTAGGTTTTTTGAGTTTAGTTTAGGAGTTTAGTATTATGTTAAATTAATATTTATTTAGTATTTAGGTTTATTAGGTTTAGTTAGTTTAGGGTTTAGGGCTTAAGGTTTGTTTAGGGTGTTTGGGATTAAGGTTTAGAGTTTAGGGTTTAAGGTTATGGTTAGAGTTTAGGGTTAGGATTTAGGGTTTAGGCTTTTTGGTTTAGGGCTTAGAGTTTAAGCATTAGGGTTTAGGGTTTGTGGTTTATGGTTAGCTTAGGGTTTAGGTTTGTCGGATTAGGGTCTAGGGTTGTAGATAGTTTTGGGTTTAGGGTTTAAGTTTTTTTTTTAATTATGTAAATTGGTACATTTAGGTTTAGGGTTTAAGTTTTTATTTAGTTATTACTTTTTTTATTTTAGGTTTATTTTATTTTTATTTTACATGTAGTTTTTATTTTATTTAAGTTACTTATTCTTAGGTTTATTTTATTTTATTTAAGTTTAAATTTTTTATTTATTTTAATTTTAGGTTTTATTTTGTTTAGGTTTAACTTTTTAGGTTTTTAGCATTTAGAGTTTAGGGTTTAGGGTTTTAGGGTTTTGGGCTTTACGATTTAGGGTTTAAGGTTAGGGTTTAGGGTTTAGGGTTTACGATGTAGGGTTTATTATTTAGGCTTTATGGTTTAGGATTTAAGGTTTAGGATTTTTTTAGAATTTAGTGTTTAGGGCTTAGGGTTTAGGGTTTATGGTTTAGGACATACGGTTTAGGTTTTAAGGTTTAGGTTTTTTAGGGTTTTATTTTAAGGGAAACCCCATGCAGAGGTATTTTATTGACACAAAAAGAGGGTTACAAGGTACTTAAAGTGGATAAACTCAGAGCTCAAAATCACTAAGGAGTAAATCCTATCTAAGTACATCCAAAAGCAAAAGAAGACATTAAAGTAATCAAAAGAAACAAGTTGATTAACATAATAAGGCAAAGGAAGATTAGGGCCAATGCTCTGGAGGACGTGAGAATGCATGACAATATGGAGCAAACCTGCAAGAGGACAAGAGAGAATCACCTACAAAATTGTAATAAGAAAGAGATTAGAACAGTTAAGGTAACACAGACAAAAAGATAAATGAAATCAACATAATCTGAGAATGATAGTAAGATATTGTGATAGAGAAGGCTCAGGCTCAGTCACACCTAGTTGGGGAAGATGCAAATGTGAGCATCCAAACTTCAGCAAAAGGGTTACATCACAAGAGCTACTACCAAACAAAAAGGGAGTGAGATCATCACAGCCATCATAGCTAACAAACCTTTGAGGAGATAACAGCCAGTTGTTGAAAGTCTTGTAAGCTTTATTACCTGCAAACTTAAACAAAACCAGAGGAAATTGCAAAGAGCTAAAGGATAAGGTGTCCCATTCAAGAAAAGTATCATCAATATAGTCATCCTGACATGAGAATACATAAACATATGAGAATGAGCCATCTTTGCGAGAACCTCATGAAAAGTCATATCAAGAAGAGAAAAAAGATATAATCCCTCCAGAAAAGCAATAGAGGAAGCAACTTGCTGAGATTATTTTAATCAAGTCAATGAGCCTATAATTAACGCCATCTCAAACATATGATATATATATGAATCTTTTAGGCGAAACAACCCCTTATTAATATCCATATCGATTGGGAAAAGGCAATTGTAAGGAAGCTGCACACATAGGAAATAGCGCACCAAAATAGCACCAAGTAAAGATAGTTAGAGCTGACTCGATAGCGACGTGACAAAAAATTGGATAATCATCAACAAACAACCAAGAGAGCAAGGCGTAAAGGTAGCAACTATCCATAGTACCACCCATTGAGAATAGGCATTATATGCGCACAAACAGAGTTGGGAATAGAGACAACAACAGGTAATGTAGATCACAATAATCAGGAGATGAACAACAGCCCAGACATAAATAACATGGGCATTGAAAGCCAAAGACAAAAATAATTAATGCAACATTGGAACCCTAGAAGAAAAAATCAAAAGTGGATTCAAATGAGTATCATTAGAATCCAAAAGCAAGATAATAGATAACCAAGGCAAAAACTAGCCAAGATAACTAAGACAACAACATCCAAGGCGAAGAGACAAGTTGGTCATAAAACCTCTCGAGTAGACATTGCAATAGTTAATAACCAAATAGATAGAGCATAAAATCAGGTATGGAAGGCGGCTGAAATAGCAATCACCAAAAACCATCGAACATAATGTCAAAATGGGCGAGAACATGGGACCACAAGTCCTATAGCCAACAAAGATGGAGCCGACATAGGAGTCCTAAAAAACCAAGACAGTAAATATCCAAGACAAGAAATAACCAAGATAACAAAACCGGCTAAGCCATAAAGCCACCCATCCGATAAACATTGCAATAGATACAAGTTTAAGCGAAAGAAGATGGAGAAAATAGCGGCGAGATAAAGCGACTAATGAATTCAGATGATATGCATATAATAAACCAATAAGGGGGTTCAACACAAAATCCACCAAGCAATCAACAACTTCAATAGAGACATGCTAAACAAAACAAACCAAAACCCCAGAGACAGCATGTAGAGTACTAATCAAGTTCAGCCAACAACTAAGGCAGTTAATTCCAACAAGTTGGCCAAGAGTCAACCCGAAAGCATATGTAATGATCCAAATAATCAAATGGATAATCACAGGGATTTGCACAATGTTAACCGAACCAAGTGGGATAAAATAGAAGCAAGAGAAAACAACAGTAGCCCAATTGTTAACAGCAAAAATAGTCAAAAAAGCAAAAAAAGGGAACAGATAATAACCACAAAGACCACCAACTGGACAAAGGACCCTAAAATCCAAAAGCAAACAATGGTAGCAAAAGGGTTCAAAGGATAATAAACAAAGAATACCTTCCATATAAAGCTGATCAGGCTAGCAGTTAAACTTACAACCACAGTAAAGGCTAACAGAGAAGCCATTAAGGAAATCCAAACCTGCAAGGAAATAATAAAATTGAACAGGAAATTACAAAATCTCACTTGGCAGGTTGGGAATATGGGGTTGTCAAAGACAATCAGCAAAACAACACCAAAACCACCTGAAGGATAAATAACCCTGACTTGTTGGATATAAGATAGTATCCAGACCATCCAACAACCAAGAAAGGAAATAATAGCAAGTTGGCCATAAAACCAACCATACAAATTATACAATGCATAAGTAAATTCCCACATAGTTAATGAAGTGAATTAGGCCAAGACTACCAGAAGTACAAAATAGCAGCAGGTGAAAACAGCATCATCCCAAATGTTAGTAGCACAAACATTATATAGGGGCAAATGATCTGATAGCCTGCAGGATAGAGAATAGCCAGAAATCCAATAGCCATAGATTAAAATAAGGTTATCCTGCAGGACAGTGAATCCAGAAATCCAACAATCATAGCTTAAAACAACACTACAATGATTGCAACCATAGGGTAAGCCAATAAAAAGTAGTGGTTCAAAAGATTCTCATTAATGAGATCCTTTAGGGCAAAGAAGAGCATGTTAGCAGCAGAACTATCATCCTCAAAGAAATCATACTGAATGGAAGTTATTAAACAATTCCAAACATGCAAAGAACCATTAATAATAACAAGGGTATTGAAGATTCTTTCCTTACATGTATGCAAACTAGGGTTAGTAATGGCATTCAGCAAATACATTAAACCAACTCCAATTGCATCTTGCTAGATAAAAGGACCAAAAGTCCAATAGCCATCAATTAAGCCTTCAACATAGATGTTGCATCCTACATAGGATAAACCATTAAAGCAAAGGAACACAAAGAAATAGACCAGCTAGACCCCAGGGAATATTGGAAATCGAAATAATTCCAAATATGTAGAGAAAGAGTTATAACTAGGATGTTGCATCTATTATTTTTACAGGTTGTGAAGGTAAGGTTATGGAGCATAAGAGAGGCAGAAATAGCAAGACCCCAAACAAGGTTGGGATAATTAAACCAACAACGGATGCCACTAAGCTCGAAAGGACCAGAAATAATATAATGATGCATCAGTAAATTCCAAAGGAACAACAGCACATTAACAGTAAAAATAGTAGATGCATTAAGCTCCCAATAAAGGCTAGAACAATTATACCAATAGCACATGTCATAGAGATCGACAAGGAAACAACAAGGGATATCAGGTTGATGCATCAGCCACGACCAAAGAAGTAGCAACAGTAAATAGAAAATTATCATGCGAAAAAGAGGTATTGAAACGGTGAAACCAATGGATTAAATTAATTTTAAAGGGAAAGTATTGTCCAGATTAACCAAGCCATAAATGTTTAGGAATGGTTAGTTGATCAAAAAATTTTATACCATCCAATCTATCACCCAGATTGGCTAGATAATTAGCACATGCATTACCCTCGCGCCATACATGAGTGATTTTAAAGTAGAGTTGGGCAAGGAGAGCTCTAGTTTGCTTAAGAAGATAGTATAATTCAGTATTGCCCTTATTTGTGGAAGTCAAAATCAATGTCGGGAAGGGCATCCACCTCAATCCAAATATTGAGCCAACCTTTTGAAGGCAAATTTCAAGGGCTTTGTACACTTCCATGAGTTCAGCAAAGGGAACAGAGCAAGGATTAAGGGGGTATGCAAAAGCACATAGGACTTTTCCATTAAGATTTTTGAAAATTCCACCACAGCCTAAACCTTTATGAGAGACAGAGCCATCAGTGTTAACTTTAATAGTGTTAGCATGAGGTTTAACCCAATAAAAAATCTTGTCATCTTTGCAGATGTGGTGATCCGGCAAGTTAAAACCCAATTTATTGGCCACAAATTTGTAACCTTTGAAATATTTGTATTTGATTAAATTGGCATTAAAGAAGTCACAGATTTTATTTTTGGTTCTAGCAATTATCCTCATGTGATTCATAGGAATCTCATGATGTTTTGCATCATTTCTGTCCATCCATATGAACCAAATAAGAGTGATAGCAGTTATGACTTTAATATGTCCTTTAATAATGTTGTCAAAATAAACTTCAAAAAGTTGGTATAAACTTAAAGAGCCATTGAAAATGATAATGTTAAAAAGGGCATCATACCAAATCCAAAGTTTAGAAGCAATGGCCCCGTTAACAAAAATTCACATTCTCAATGTGAAAATAGCATTGGCATTTTGAAGGTAATTGAAAACCTTTACATCACAACAAGGAGTCCACAGGGATGAAGTTTTTCAAAATATGCCAAGTAAGAACAGAATAGGAGGTAGGGATATTGTTGTTCCAAAGTTTAGAAAACACATAGGAAAAATCATGAGTTTCTTTAATGTGAATCAAACATTTTTAAAGTTGAAATCACCATTATGTAAAAGCTTAAAAGGATCGTTCTGATTGGTAGGAATGATAGGAATAGTAGTAAGCTTATTTAAAGAGAGGGAGGAATATGATCTAAGCTTACTATTGTTCTACATATTATTACGAAAGAGTTCACTTTAATAGCGGGTGGAATGGGTAGAAAGTAAATCATCAATGGACCCACCTCAGTCAGTTATCTTGCCAAAAGAAAGAGGAGCGAGTTAATCCCCAAATTAAAGATTGACATCCCATTTGATGGAACAAAGTCTTTTCCAAATAGGAGAGTCTCCTACTTTATAGGGGAAAATGAGAGGATGTTTACCCTGGAAGTATTTAGCAATCATGAAATTAGCCCATAGACTATTATTTTTCCTAAAATTCGACCAAAGTTTATAAGAAAAAATAGTGATAGTTTCCTTGATTGGTTTACATCCAAGATCACCTTCAGCAAAAGTGCCACATGTTTTATACCAAGAGGTCCAGTACATTTTTTTAGAGAAATTGTTAGAACCCCAGAAAAATTTGTTAATGAGCCACTCAATTACATTGTAGAGTTGGGACACAATGGTTTGAATGAGATACAAAGGCATGGAGTTAAGGGTGCTCTTAATCAAAGTGAGCCTACCACCAAATGAAAGTAAGTGAAATTCCAAAACAAAAATATTATTAGAGATTTTCTAGATAAGATCATCAAAAAGATGAGATCTTCTGACCTTTAAAAAGTGGAGCCCTAAGATAATTAATAGGAAGTTGATGTTGCTAAAAATTAGTAATTCTCAAGATTTGGTTGGTCCTATTGCTAGCGATTTTAGCTGAAAGAATAAAACAACATTTTCCATCATTGAGAAAAAGACCACTTTCTATGCCAAATTCATTTAAAAGGTTCTTAATAGTTTTAATGTGCTGAATAGAGGCATTGTAAAAGATTATAAAATCATCGACAAAACTAAGATGAGAAAGCAGGGGATACCACCATGAGTTTTAAAAATCATGTTAGGATTTTTATTGAAAAGATCATTCAGGCTCCTCGAAAGATATTCAACAATAATAATAAAAAGAGAGGGTGATAGGGGGTCTTCTTGTCTCAAGCCATGCCTTAAAGTAAAGAAACTGAGGGACTCACCATTCATGATAACAGAGAACCAAACATTGGTAATACAATTTTTGATGAGGCGGATGAAACTATCAGAAAACCCAAACAAATGTAAGATTTGAAAGAGGAAATCCCATGAGAGGTTATCAAAGGCTTTAGAGATATCCAGTTTGAGGAGGATGTTGCCACCTCTAGTAGGAACATCAATGTCATGAACTAGCTCTTGGGCAAGAAGGATATTGTCGGATATAGCTCTATTTTTAATGAAGCCAGTTTGGTTAGGAGAAATAATTTTAGGGAGTAGTGGACTTATCCTATTATTAATTAATTTAGCAATGAGTTTTTGAAAAAAGGTGCAAAGGCTGATAGGTCTAAAATCACCCCAAGAATCAAGATTATTAGTTTTTGGAATGAGGACAATGGAAGTGCTAAAAAAGTGTCTAGGTAAAGGGCTGCCATCAAAGAAATCAACAACAACATCATCAAGGTCAGACTTAATAAAAGGCCAATAATGAAAGAAATGGGTGATGTAGCCATCGGGCTAGAGTTAGTGTTCATGCTATTGAGAAACTGATCTCGGCCATAGGACACAAAGTGAGTAAATGATTCTCATCATTAGTAATCATAGAGGGGATCAGATGAGTGTTGGAGAGGGCTTCTAAGGGAGGATTGATGTTTAATAAATTTTGAAAATGTTGTATGATAGAATCTTTAATTTCATTCTTATCAGTGATCCGATTCATTAATATTTTTTGATTTTTTGAATAGAGTTTAAGGCTTTCCTTTTGTTGAAAAGAGCATTGAAATACCTTGTCTTTATGTCACCATCATCAATATGTTCGCTAGTGACCATTTGACGCCAGTAGGTTTCTTCCATATTCTGATAATTTATCAAGTTATCTTTAGCAGTGTTCAACTCATCAAGCTTACTAGGATCAGTTAAGACAACATTTTCAAGGGAGCAAACTAATTGTTCCATAATTTTGAGATTGGCAAAAAGATTTTTAAAATGATTCTTGTTCCATAAATTTAGGTTTTGTTTAAGTTAGTTGAGCTTAAGCCAAAACTGAATCATGCCTTTAACAAAATTATCCGGGTGAATAGGTGCCATCCAATTAATGGAAACAACATTAATGAAATCACGATGTTGGGTCCACATATTTTGGAATCTAAAGGAGAAGGGGAGGAAAGATTGAAGAGGTTTTGATAGAGATCAAAAGAGCATGGTCAAAAAGTTCTCAAATGCTCAATAGAAGTGAGGGGCCATTGATTGATCCAAAGAGAATTAAAGAGGGTCCTATCAAGCTGCCAAAGTCTAGAGTTATGCCACGTATAGTCAGAGCCAGAAAAACCAATATCAATCAGGTTGTAATCGAGGATCATATTAGAGAAATCTTCCATGGAATGGATGTTAGGAGAGCAGCCTCCCCTCCTTTCTGAAGAAGTGATAATAGTGTTGAAATCACACCCAACCAACCAGGGTTTGTTAACTGAGGAGGCAAAGGTTCTTAAGTGATCCCAAAGGATGTTCCTACCAACTCTATTACAAGAAGCATAGATAAATGAACCAAGAGCAGAAAACTCACCTAATGAGATTTGAACATTAACCAATTATTCTAGATCATCAAGGATAGAAATGTTAATTAAATTATTCCAAAAACACCAAATTTTATTACTAATATTGTAAAAGAAATTTTGAAAGCCAAGCGTTCTAGCAACATGTGTGATCTTACAAGAGTGAATGAATGGCTTAATAATAACAAGTAAGGTTATGTTATGAGTGTGATAAAGGATCCTAACACGATTGGGGAGTCCCAATACCCTGAACATTCCAAATAAGAAAATTGATCATACTAAGGTGGAAAGAAAAGAAAAGAGTTAACTGAAAAATTGAAGGAGAAGAAAAAGAGAGCATGAAGCAATTATTTGTGGGAAGTTAGAGAAGATCGAGTGGTTCTAGTGGAGCTATTAATGAACATTCTATCTTTAAGGGTTTTTTAATACAGTTTGAAAAGGCCTATCTATGTCCAATATATCTCCATTAGAAGAGTGGTTGGTGATATTTAGAATAGAGGTATCATCAAAACATTCTTAATGGTGATTTCTCCTTCTTGATGTCGAGTTAGGTTGAGAAATTGGATTAGCATGGATATCACTCTGAAGGGTAACAGAAGGAGAGGTGGTGACGCCATTAATAACATAAATTTCATTCTCATTTCCATGATGACTATTCAGATTTTGGTCCGTCACCAAAGTATCAATATTGTTTAGAATAATTCCAGAATTAGTTTTGAGATATTGATCCAACTTGAGATTTCCATTCAAATCACCATGATGATTCATATGAGTCAAGGGATTGTCTTGTGAGGAAAATTATTACAAGGTTTAGGTTTTTTAGGTTTTAAGGTTTAGGATATAGGGTTTAGAGTTTAGGGTTAGTTTTGGGGTTTAAGGTTATGGGTTTAGGATTTAGGGTTTAGGATTTACGATTTATGATTTTTTATTTTTAAATTAAGTTAACCGGTAGGTTTAGGTTTATTTAGTTTTATTTTATTTACTTTACGTTATTTTATTTTTTTTTATTTAGGTTTATTTTTATTTTCATATAAATTACTTTATCTATTTTGGGTTTATTTATTTTAGTTTAGGTTTTTAATTTTACTTTATTTTTTAGGTGTAGATTTAGGTTTAGGTTTTTTTTATTTAAGTTTTATTTTTATTTTATTTTTTAGGTTTAGGTTTTTCTTTTTGTTTTTAGGATTAGGTTTAGGTTTTTATTTTATTTTTGTATGTTTAAGTTTAGGTTTATTTGTAGGTTTTATTTTTTAGTTTAGGTTTAGGTACATTTTTAGTTTATTTTATTTTATTTAGGGTTTAGGTTTAGGTTTAGGTTTAGTTTATTTTATGTTTAGATTTATGTTTCATTTATTTTAGTTTAGTTTATTTTTAGGTTTATTTATTTTAGTTTATTTTATTTTATTTAGTTTAGGTATAATTTTTCTTAGTTTAGGGTTTAGGTTTTATTTTTAATTTATTTTTAGGTTTTTTTAGGTTTATATTTTAGGTTTAGGTTTTTATTTAATTTTTTTATATTTTAGGTTTATTTCAGTTTAATTTTATGTTTAGTTTTTATTTTCTTAAGGTTTTTTGTTTATTAAGGTTTTTTATTCTTAGGTTTATTTTATTTTTTAGTTTAGTTTAGGTTTTTTTATTTTATTTAAGTTTATTTTTATTTTTATTTTTATTTTATTTTTAGGTTTGGGTTTTTATTTTATTTTATTTATTTATTTTATTTAGGTTTAGGCCTTTTTATTTATTTTACTTTTAGGTTTTATTTAGTTTAAGTTTATGTTTTAGGTTTTTAGGGTTTAAGGCTTAGGGTTTAGGGTTTATAGTTTAGGGTTTTAGGGTTTAGGATTTTAGGATTTAAGGCTTGGGGTTAGGGTTTAAGGATTAGGGTCTGTGGTTTAGTGCTTACGATTTAGGGTTTAGAGTTAGCTTAGGGTTTAGGGTTAGTTTATGGTTTAATTTTTAGGGTTTAGGGTTTAGACTTTAGGGTTTAAGGTATTTTGGGTTTATGGTTTAGGTTTTTAGGGTTTAGGTTTAGGTTTAGGGTTTTAGTTTAGGGTTTAGAGTTTAAGTTTAGGGTTTTTTTATTTAGTTTGGGTTTAGGGTTTAGGGATTAGCATTTAGGTTTTTGGGTTAGTTTAAGGTTTAGGGTTTTTTAGGGTTTAGGCTTTAGGGTTTAGGATTTAAGATTTATGATTTTTTTAATTAAATTAAATTTGTAGGTTTATTTACTTGATTTTTATTTATTTTAGTTTATTTTATTTTTTATTTTATTTAGGTTAATTTTAATTTTATTTAATTTAGTTTATTTATTTAGTTTAGGTTTTAATTTAGTTTATTTATGTAGATTTAGGTTTAGGTTTTTTTTTTTTTTAGTTGAGTTTATTTTATTTATTTTTAGGTTTAGGTTTTATTTTTTGTTTTTTTAGGATTAGGTTTAGGTTTTTTATTTTATTTTGTAGGTTTAAGTTTAGGTTTAATTTTAGGTTTAATTTTAGTTTATTTTTTTTTAGTTTAGGTTTAGGTTTATTTTTAGTTTATTTTATTTTATTTAGGGTTTATGTTTAGGTTTAGGTTTTGTTTATTTTTAGGTTGACTTATTTTAGTTTATTTTATTTTATTTAGTTTAGGTTTAATTTTTCTTAGTTTAGAGTTTAGGTTTTTTTATTTATTTTTAGGTTTATATTTCTGGTTTAGGTTTTTATTTAATTTTTTTATTATCTTTTAGGTTTATTTCAATTTTATTTTATGTTTAGTTTTTATTTTATGAAAGTTTTTTTATTCTTAGGTTTATTTTATTTTTTTAGTTTAGTTTAGGTTCTTATTTTATTTTTTAGTTTAGTTTTATTTTATTTTTATTTTTTATTTTTAGGTTTGGTTTATTTTATTTTATTTTACTTATTTTATTTAAGTTTAGACCTTTATTTATTTTATTTTTTAGGTTTATTTAGTTTAAGTCAGTTTTTTAGGGTTTTAGGTTTACTTAGGTTAGTTTAGGTTTAGGTTTTGTTTAGTTTAGGTTTAAATTTAGGGTTAGGGTTTAGGGATTAGGGTTTGTGGTTTAGTGTTTAGGCTTTAGGGTTTATGGGTTTTAGGGAGGGTTTAGGGTTAGCTTAGGGTTTAAGGTAAGTTTATGGTTTAAGGTTTAGGGTTTAGGATTTAGACTTTAGAGTTTAAGGTATTTTGGGTTTATTTAGGGTTTATTTTAGTTTTGGGTTTTTTTAGGTTTAGTTAGTTTAGGTTTAGTTTAGGTTTTAGGTTTAGGTTTTAGGTTTAGTTTAAGTTAGTTAGTTTAGGGTTTATAGTTTAGGTTTAGATTTATTATTTTAGGTTTAGGTTATTTAGGGTTTAGGTTTTAGGTTTAGTTTAGGGTTTAGGGTTTTAAGTTTAGGTTTAGGTTTAATTTTTAGTTTAGGATTTTAATTTAGTTTTAGGGTTTAGTTTAGGTTTATTAGGTTTAAGGTTTATTAGTTTTAGAGTGTAGGTTTAGGAGGTTTAAGTTTAGTGTTTAGGTTTAGATTTTTTAGGTTTAGTTTAGGTTTAATATTTTTTATAGTTTAGGGTTTAGGTTTATAGTTTTAGGTTTGGGTTTTATATGGATGCATTAGGGTTTAGGGTTTAGGGTTTAGATTAGTATTTGGGTTATTTAGGGTTTAGGGTTTAGATTTATTTAGGGTTTGGTTTAGTGTTTATCATTTTTTAAATTAAGTGAAGTAGATTTAGGTTTAGTGTTTATGTTTTATTGACTTTTATTTTATTTTTTATTTTAGGTTTATTTATGGTTTATTTTTTTAGGGTTTAGGTTTTTTAGTTTTTATTTTATTTAAGTTTTTTTTATTTTAGTTTATTTTATTTTTTAGTTTAGGTATTATTTATTTATTTTATTTTTATGTTTTATTTTGTTTAGGTTTAGTTTTTTTTTGGTTTTCAGGGTTTATGGTTTAGGGTTTAGTGTTTTGGGTTTTGTGTTTAGGCTTTAGGGTTTAAGTTTTTAAGGGTTTAGGGTTTGCTAAGCATTTAGGGTTTAAAGGTTTTAATTTTTTAGGGTTTAGGGTTTATGGTTTAGGGTATACAGTTTAGGGTTTAGGGTTAAGTGTTTTTTAGTGTTTATGGTTTAGGGTTAGTTTAGGGTTTAGTGTTTAGGGATAATGGTTAGTTTAGCATTTAGGGTTTAGGGTGTTAGGGTTTAGGGTTTATGGTTTATGGTTGGGGTTATGGTTTAGTGTTTAGGGTTTAAGCATTAGTATTTAGGGTTTAGTGTTTAGGGTTTGCTTTGGGTTTAAGGTTTTTTAAAGTTTGGGGCTTAGGTTTATAGGTTTAGGGTTTAGGGTTTAGGTTTTTTTAAAATTAAAGAGTATTTTAGGTTTAGTTTAGGTTTTATTTAGTTTTATTTTATTTTATTTTTATTTTAGTTTATTATATTTTATATTTACGTTTAGTTTTTATTTTATTTAATTTTTTTACTCTTAGGTTTATTTTATCTTATTTAGGTTTAGGTTTTTTTATTTATTTTACTTTTAGGTTTAGCTTTTTAGGTTCTTAGGGTTTAGTGTTTAGAGTTTAGGGTTTTAGGGTTTATGGTTTCAGGGTTTAGGGTTTATAGTTTATGGCTTAGGGTATACGATTTATGGTTTATGGTTTTGGGTTTTTTAGGGTTTAGGGTTTAGGGTTGTAGGTTTAGCATTTAGGGTTTAGGGTTTAAGGTTAGGTTTAGGGTTTAAGGTTTCTCGTTTAGGATTTAGGGTTTAGGATTTAGGGTTTAGGGTTTTTTATTTTTAAATTAACTAAACAAGAAGTTTTAATTTTATTTAGTTTATTTAGTTTATTTAGTATATTTTTTATTTATTTTAGTTCATTTTATTTTTTATTTTTATTTAGGTTAGTTTATTTATTTTACATTTATTTATTTTAGTTTAGGCTTTTTATTTTGGTTTTTTTTAGGTTTAGATTTAGGTTTAGGTTTATTATTTAGTTGAGTTTTATTTTTATTTTATTTTTTAGGTTTAAGTTTTGTTTTTTATTTTTAGGTTTAGGTTTAGGTTTTATTTTATTTTTTGTAGGTTTAGGTTTTAGATTTTATTTTAGGTTTATTTTTAGGTTTACTTTTAGTTTAGGTTTAGGTTTATTTTAGTTTATTTTATTTTATTTAGGGTTTAGTTTTAGGTTTGGGTTTAGTTTATTTTAGGTTTTCATTATTTTTGTTTAGTTTATTTATAGGTTTATTTATTTTAGTTTATTTTATTTTATTCAGTTTAGGTTTAGCATTTTTAGTTTAGGGTTTAGGTTTAATTTTTATTTATTTTTGATTTTTTTATTTTAGCTTTGGGTTTTATTTAGTTTTATTTTATTTTTTTAGGTTTTTTATTTTTTATTTTACATTTTCTATTTTATGAAGGTTTCTATTCTTAGGTTTATTTTATTTGTTAAGTTTAGGTTTTCTTTATTTTATTATATTATATTTTTTATATTTTATTTTATTTTTTTAAGTTTATGTTTAGGTTTTAGTATAGGTTTTTATTTTATTTTATTTTATTATTTTATTTAAGTTTAAGTTTTATTTATTTATTTTATTTTTATGTTTTATTTATTTTAGGTTTAGGTTTTTATATTTTTAATTAGGGTTTAGGGTTTACGATTTAGGGTTTTAGGGCATAAGGTTTTAGGATTTAGGGTTTAGGGTATAGTGTTTAGGGTTTAAGCTTTATGGTTAATGGTTTAGGTTTAGGGTTTAAGGTTTAGGCTTTAGGATTTAGAGTTTTTACTATTTAGGGTTTATAGTTTAGAGTTAGTTTAGGGTTTAGGGTATAGGGTTTTAGGATTTAGGGTTTAGGTATTAGGGTTTAGGGCTAGGGTTAAGGATTAGGGTTTATGGTTTTTTTTTTTTTAGGGAAATCCCATGTGGGGGTATTTTATTGCCACAAAAAAAAGGGTTACAAGGTCCTTAAAGGGGTAAACTCAAAACCTCAAGAGCTACAATCGACCTAAGGAGTAAATCCCCTATCTAAGTACATCCAAATGCAAAAGAAGACATTAAAGCAATCAAAAGATACAAGATGATTAACATAATAAGCTAAAGGAAGATTAAGGCCAATGCTCTGAAGGATGTAAGAGTGCATGGTAATATGGAGCAAAATTGCAAGAGAACAAGAGAGAATCACCTGCAAAATTACAATGAGAGGGAGATTAGGACAAAGAGATAAATGGAAACAATATAATCTGAGAGCGATAGTAAGGAAATTTAATAGAGAAGTCTCAGGCTCAGACACACCAAGTTGGGGCGGATGCAAATATGAGCATCCAAACTTAGGAAGGGTTACAACACATGAGCTACTACCAAACCAAAGGGAGTGAAATCATCACGACCATCATAGCCAACAAACCGGTGAGGAGGTAACACCCAGGTTGTTGATAGTCTTGTGAGCTTTATTACACATCTAAACAAAATCATATCTAAAATAGAGAGATTGAAGAGAATGATAAGGTGTCCCATTCAAGTAAAGTATCATCAATATAGTCATCACATGAGAATATATAAACATAATAGAATTAGTCATCTTAGTCAGAGCCTCATGAGAAGGGATATCCAAGTAATAAAGCAAACCGGTATAATCCCTCCACAAGAAAAGCATAGATGAGACAACGAAATCCTAATCAAGTCAATGAGCTTATAATTAACACCTTCCCAATCATTTGATATATAAATGAAACTTTCGAGGGTGAAACAACCCCTTTTTTATATTCATATCGATTGGAGAAAACAATTGTAAAGGAAGGACATAGCTCAACAGGAAATGGACCAACCAAAAAATAGCACCAAGTAAAGATAGTTAGAATTCTGACTCCCATAGCGACATCTGGGCCAAAATTTGGATAATCCGACTCAAAAAAATAACCAAGAGAACAAGATAGCAAAAGGCGAGCATCCATAATACCACTTTCGAATAGTAAAAGCGCACAAACTGGCGGAGATAGAATAGAGACAACAGTAATGTCTGAGATCACAAGTCGAGGAGATGAGCGAGAGCATAAATAGCATGGGCATTGACCAACAATAGCAAAATAGCTAATGCAATAATGAAACACACTAGAAGAAAAGTGAATAAGAGGATTGAAATGAGTATCAACATTAGAATCCAGAAAAAATAGGACAGCGAATAACCAAGGCAAAAAATTGCCAAGACAGCAATAGTGAAGACAACAACATTCAAGATAGGAAAGGACTGCAAGTTGGCCATAAAACCTCTCAATCAGAGTAGATATGGTAGTAGTTAATAACCAAATAGATAGAGAATAAAAATAGTTATCTTGAAGGCAGCAACTCAGACAGAAATCTCCAAAAACCATCACCATCGAGCGCAAGGACAAAAGCGCTTGAATAAGGACCACGAAATCCTACAACAAAGATGGAGCCAACATAGGTGTCCTGATAAACCAAGGCAAAGAAATCTCCAAGACAAGAAATAATCAAAACAACAAAAACTAGCTAGCATGCCATAATGCCACCCATCCAATATAAACAGTGCAGTAGATGCAAGTTTATCAGAAAAAGGATGAAAAAAATAGCGGCTGATAAGATAGACCAATGAAATCCGATGATAAGCATATAATAAACCAATCAGGGGGTTCAAAGCAAAGTCCACCAAGCAATCAGCAACTTCAATAGAGGCATGTTGAACAAAATAAACCAAAACCCCAGAGACAGTAAGAAGAGAGTTAATCCAGTTCAGCCAACAAACAAGACAGCTAAGACTAACAAGATGGCCAAGAGGCCACCCAAAAACATATATAAAGAAAGTGAGGGATAGATAATGAATAGCACCCCACCTAATCCGATAAGTGACATTGGAGAAATCAGATCAGAACGGTGCTTAATCACCTTAATCCAACTCGCCAAGGATAATGACAATAACTAGTAGGTTGGCCAATAACCCAATTATGCATATAAGATAAACCATTGACTAACTTCCAGCATAACAAAAAAGATCTTTAAGTATAGCATGTTCCCATCATAGCATAGGGGAGAAAACAAGCAAGGAAGACAAACAACAATCCGGATGTTAGCATCTTCTTTGGACAAGGAAAATAGAAATCCAAAAATCAAAAATAGGGACATTGTTACAGTTAATACACCCATTAGAGAAAGCAAATAATATCACAAACAACAAAATAATAGCAATAAAGAAAGTTGCAACCAATTGGTGCTCAATAGTAGTCTTACTTTGGATTAAAATAATTAAGCTGCAAGTACCAAGATAGTCGACAAAACCCAACTCACTATTACAAAAAAAGTAGGGATGAGGAAAAGGTAGCAGATAGGGAGGGATAAGTAATGAATAGCTCCCCACCACAATCCAATCCAATAAGACACATACAGAGCAAAAGCGTTGATGCGGTTGCTTAGTCACATTAACCCGGTGCCAAGGATAATGTGATAATAACCAATAGGTTGGCCAATAACCAAGTTATGCATATAAGATAAACCATTGATTAAATTCAAGTAGAACAGGAGAATGATCTTCAAGATTTGCATGTTCCCATCATATCATAAAGAGTGAAAACAGCTGCAGGGAAGACCAATAGCATCCCAAGTATTAGCAACAAAGCGAAGAAAAATTGAAAAGGGGTAAACAGTAAAGAGAGGCCAACAAGAAAAACCATTCTGAGAATGTGACGACCAACAAAAACAATTGATCTTTAGACAAAAGCGGTAAAGAACTTGACCAAAGCCCCAATCTGAAACATCACCGCCGTAAGAAAACCTGCAAAAAATAGCCATAGCAGGTGGGAG
Source organism: Cymbidium sinense (assembly GCA_021442155.1). Lineage (NCBI taxonomy): Eukaryota > Viridiplantae > Streptophyta > Magnoliopsida > Asparagales > Orchidaceae > Cymbidium > Cymbidium sinense. The sequence continues at coordinate 359,279,868 of CM038214.1, read as the reverse complement.
AAAAGAAGGAAACCCCCCACATGGGAGTAGTTAAACCCATAAAAATAAAATCTCCATCCGGAAAGATTAAGCCTAGGATTAGGAATGCGACCCGACATTGGTATAAGAAACCCAAGTAGGATTGGGGATATAAAACCAATAGCAGCTGACACATAGCTCAACATAATTCCTATGCTGAATATCCGTTTGCACATAGCTCAATAGCAGCCTATTATCAATGTAAATGCCAAAAGCAGTGAGCCTCCTAGTGAAGGAGGAGCTATTAAAACACCAAAGCATGACACTAATATCCTCTGTGTTAAACATCCACAAAAGGTACAAAAAGGAACAGAGAACCAAAAAGTAAAAGAAGCAAATAGAAAAAGATGAATGGATAGAAACATCAAATGAATTGATTAAGTTACGAGATAAGGTAACTTGAGTGGATTAACCAGCCCATGCAAGTGTTTGGGTAAGGTGTGTTGATTAAAGAAGATGATACCATTGGATCTAGCACCCAGGTTGGCAAGGTAGTCAGCACAAGCATTTCCTTCATGCCAAACATGAGTGATGTTAAAATTCAATTGGGAAAGAAGAGATCTAGTTTGCTTGAGGAGGTAGTACAATTCAGTGCTGCTCATCTTAGTGGAAGTCAAGAGATCAATCAGGAGAGCAGCATCCACCTCGATCCAAATATTGATCCAGCCATTTTGGAGACAAATCTCAAGCTTTGAAGGCCATAAGTTGAGGAAAAAAAGGCAGTCGAAATAAGGGGATAAGCAAAGCACATAGAACTATACCCTTAGAATTCACGAAAATGCCACCACAAGAACCATTATGAGAGAAGAGCCATATTGATTTTAATAATATGATCAAGAGGTTTTCCAATAGACAATCTTGTCATTTTAAGAAGGTTGATCTCAAATTTATGCCCTTTATTGGCCACAAATTTTGACCTTTGAAATGTTTGTAATGAATGAGATTGGCTTTAAACAAGTCACAAATTTTGTTTTTAGTTCTAGCAATAATCCTCACATGGTTCATAGGAATCCCGGTGTTTTGCATCATTATCCATCCATATGAACGGATAAGAGTGATAGCAATGATAACTTTAATGTGACCTTTAATAGTATTATCAAAATAATTTCGAAGTTGATATAAAGTAAGAGAGCCATTGAAATTCTGTGTTAAAAGATCATCATACCAAATCCAAAGTTTAGAAGCAATGACCCCATTAACAAAGACATGATTAACATTCTCAATATGAAAACAACATTGACATTTAGAGGGTAAATGAAACCCTTTACCCCACAACAAGGAATCATAGGGATAAAATTTTTTTATGCCAAGTAAGAATAGAATAAGAAATAGGGATATTGTTATTCCAAAGATTAGAGAATACATAGGAGGAATCATGAGTATCTTTAATGTGGAGCCACACTTTTTTTTGGTTGAAATCACCATTATGAGAGAGCTTAAAGAGAATATGATCTTGATTTTGAGGTGATAGGAATAGTAGTAACCATATTCAGAAAGTAGAAGGGATAAAATCGCAAGCTTACTATTGTTCCACTTATTGTTATGCGGAAAGAATTTACTTTAATAGCGAAAGTGGAATGGGTGTAGAGTAAGTCATCCATGGAACCACAACCACTCAGGTTATCTTGCCAAAAGAAAGAGGCACGAGTTGATGCCCCAAAAATTAGGATTACATCCCATTTAGAACAAAGTCTTTTCCACAGAGTCACAGAAAAGGGACAAATGAGGGGTGCTTACCGCAATATTTAGATCATGAAATTAGATTGTGATACTCAAAATTCCACCGAGTTTATAGGAAAAGGCATTGATAGCTTCTTTTATGGATTTACAACCAAGACCACCTTCAAAAAGTACCACTTTTAAACCAAGAGGTTGCATTTTTTTAGAAAAGGTATTGGAGCCCCAAAAAATTTATTTAAGAGAGCTTCATTGATGCTAGAGATGGTATGATGGTTTGGATGAGATATAAAGGCATGGAATTAAGAGTGCTCTTAATCAAGGTTAGCCTACCACCAAAAGAGAGTAAATGAAATTCCCAAACGAAATTTTATTAGAAATTTTTTGAATAAGGTCATCAAAAGATGAGATCTTTTGACTTTAAAAGCGAGCCGAGGTAATTAATGGGAAGTTGACTTTGCTTAAAATTAGTAATTTTGGAGATTTGATTTAATCTATTGAGGAATCTTAGTGAGGAATAAAAGCGACATTTTTTGTCATTAAGGAAGAGACCACTAACTTTGCCAAAATCATTTAAGAGATTCTTAATATTTTTAACATGTTGAAGAGAGGCATTACGAAGATTATAAAATCATCGCAAAGCTAAGATGAGAAATAGGAAACCACCATGAGTTTTAAAAGCCATGTTAGGTTTTTTTTGATGAAAAGGTCATTGAGGCTTCTCAAAGATATTCCAATGATAAGAGAAGGAGAAAGGGTCACCTGCAAACCATGGCTCGAAGAAAAGAAACCAAGGGACTCACCATTTAAAATGATAGAAAACCAGATGTTAGTGATACAACTTTTTATAAGCCGGATAAAATGATCAGAGAAACCAAACAAATGCAAGATTTGGAAAAGGAAATCCCACGAGAGGTTGTCAAAGGCTTTAGAGATGTCAGTTTGAAAAGATATTACCTCCTCGGAAGGAACATCAATGTCATGAACTAGCTCTTGGCGAGAATATTATGATATGGCTCTATTTTTAAACGGTTTGGTTAGGGGAGATGATTTTATGGGCGGGCTAATCTATTATTAATTTAGCAATGAGTTTTGAAAAAGGTACAAAGACTAATAGGTCTAAAGAGATTTAGGATTGATGGTTTTGGGAATAAGGAAAATAGAGTACTTGAAAAATATCAGAATGAGCGCCATCAAAGAAATCAATAACGCATTAACAGATCGATTTAATAAAAGGCCAACAATGTTGAAAAGAAATGAGTCAAACCATCGAGAATGAGAATCATTGTTCATGCTATTGAGAACTACTAATCTTCGCTTCTGAGGGATGCATAGTGAGCAAATGGTTATCCTCATTGGTAATCATAGAAGAGATAAGATGGGTGTTGGAGGGGGTTTCTAATGAAGGATTAGAATTTAATAAATTTTGAAAGTGATGAATGACAGAATCCTTGATTTCATTATTATCAGTTATCCAGCCACCATTAGGGTTCTTAATTTTCTTAATCAAGTTTAGAGCTTTCCATTTATTGTAAATAGCATGAAATACCTAGTTTCTGTCACCATCGATATGTTTGCTAGCAACTTTTGGCATAATAGGTTTCTTCCATATTTTGGTAATTAATCAAACTATCTTTGGCAGTGCTCAACTCTTCAAGCTTACTGGGGTTGGTTAAGACAACCTCTTCAAGTGAACAAACCACTTGTTCCATAGCTTTAAGATTGGTAAGAGATTTTTAAAATATGTTTGTTCCACCAATTGAGGTTTTGTTTAAGCCTCTTGAGCTTAAGCCAAAGCGAAGCATGCTTTAATGGAATTATCAGGGTGAGCAGAGCCATCCGGTTAGTGGAAATAACATTAGTGAAATCACTATGTTGGGTCCACATATTTTGGAATCGAAAAGATGAGGGAATAGGAGGGTTAATGGGGAGTTTTGATAGAGATCAAAAGAGGGCATGATCGGACAAAGTTCTCAAATGTTCAACAGTGAGAGGCCATTGATTAATCCAAGAATTAAAGAGGATCTATCAAGGCGCCAAAGTCTAGAGTTGTGCCATGTGTGTGACCACGAAAACCAATGTCAATCATTGCAATCTAGGATCATATTAGAAGTCTTCCATGGAATGGAAGGTTAGAGAACATCCTCCCTCCTTTCCAAGAAGCAATGATAGTGTTGAAATCACCCCCAACCAGGGGAAGGTTAGCGAGGAGGCGAAGGTTCTTAAATGATTCCAAAGGATGTTCCTACGCTCTATTACAAGAAGCATAGATAAAGGAACCAAAACGAAAAACCACCTAAATAGATTTTGACATTAACTAATTGATCAAGATCATCAATGATGGAAATGGTGATTGAATTATCCAAAACACCAAATTTTATTATTAAGATTGAAGAAGAAATTTTGAAATCAAGCGATCTAACAGCAGAGCAATCTTGGAAGAGTTAATGAAAGGCTCAATAATAACAAGTTTGATGTTATGAGCGAGGCTCTAACATGGTTGCACAGAGTGTCCACAACCCGGATATTCCAAATAAGAAAATTAACATAATAAAAATGTCAAAAAAGAGAAGATAGAAAAGGAAAATGAGGAAGGAGAGGGATAATTATTTATGAGGTGTAAGAAGAAGCGTGTGGTTCTAGTGAAATTATTAGTCATTTTGGCTTTATAAGATTTTTTTTTAAATAGTTTGGAAAGGTCTATCGAATCCAAAGTATCTCCATCGAAAGGGATTGGTTTTGTTTTCTAGAATATGGCGATATCGGTCAATGTTTTGGTAGTGGTGATTTCTCCTTCTTGATTAGGAGAAGGATGAAATTTGGATAGAGTATCACTCAGAGAAGTAGGGGAGGTTCTTGCACCATTAATAGTGCAAATAGCATTTTCATTGCCATGATGCATATTCAGATTTTGGTCTTACACCAAGGGATCAACATTATTTTGATCCAATGTAGATTTTCCATTCAGATTTTCATTAAGATTCAAATTAATCAAAGGTTTGTCATGAGAAGCCAAATTATTGCAAGTAGGAGTAGTGCTAGGTAAGTTGTCATTAGTCTGCACACACCTCAATAGTAGTATGTATGCTTCGAATGTTTTCCATTTGACAAATCAATGGGTAATAAGGGGGCAGGTGTAGGAGGGTGTATTCCATTATGAGTAGCTTTTGGCACATAAGCTAACTTATTGGTTTTCCCTATTCCAAGAGAGGAACTAGTGTCCTATGAGATATTCTTTTTAAGGTTAGGGTGTAACACAAAACATTGGTGTGATCATGGCCATGGATCTTACGGTGAAACAAAAGGCGGGAAATTTTCAAATTCAACTTTACGATTATATCCAAATTTTTTTGAACCAATCCAAACTTCTTTGGGGATTTTTTTTTGTGTCAATTTCAACCAAGATGCATGCAAAGATGGTAGAGATCTAGTGGCGTGGCTTGATCAATTTGAAGGGTCTACCAAATAGAGCCCCAACAAATAAACTTGATGAGTAACATAGTGAATTCTCATGTTGGGGAAAAGCAAGCCATAAAGGAATAATAGGGATTCTTCTTTAACATCAAAAGGGTGACCATTTCAAAGGCGCATTTGACAATTATACACAAAATAGGAGCGGAGCAAAGACAAGAGTAATCTAAATCATTTGATAATTGAATGAGGATGTATCGGATCAATCAACAATAGTGAAGACTCAAAGCTTTAAGCTATGAAGAAAGATCGGATATTATCTAGAGTAGAGTAAAGAATTTACCAACCAAAGAGAACTCATAAGGCTTAGCTAATTTCTCACATCATCGAACACATGACAATCCACGAAATGATGTAGAAATTAAATTAACGAGGCATTAGCACAAGGGGTCTTACCGGAAGAGCATCCTTAAAGGACTTTAGGCAGCATTAACATTGTCAGATCAGTACCTTTAGGATCGGAGGTTAAAATCGGCGCATCTAAGCGATGAGTTGGGTTGCGGGAGGAAGCCTGCCATTGATCGATCAGTGAGAATCACATAAGCTCTGAGGCAACATGTCGGGAGCATAGAAATGTAAAATATCAGAAACACAAAATTGCAACAAAATCTTTGAGAGGAAACAATAGGTTGTGGTGGTTTAGTTTGAAGGTTTATGGTTTAGGTTTAAGTTTTAGGGTTTAGGGTTTAGGGTTTAGTTTAGGGTTTAGGTTTAGGTTTAGGTTTTTAGGTTTAGTTTAGGGTTTAGGTTAGTTTAGGTTTATTTAGGTTTTAGGTTTATTAGGGTTTATTTTTAGTTTATTTAGAGTTTAGGTTTAGGTTTTAGTTTATTAGTGTTTGTTAGGTTAGTTTATTTATTTTTAGTTTAGTTTAAATTTAGGGTTTAGTTTAGGTTTTAGTTTAGGTTTAGTATTTTATTAGTTTATTTATTTAGTTTAGTTTAAACTTTATTTTATATTTAGGATTTAGGTTTAGGTTTATTTATATTTATTTATTTATTTAGATTAGGTATATTTTATTTATATTTTATTTAGATTTAGGTTATTTATTAGTTTATTTTAGTTTATTTATTATTATTTAGGTTTAGGTTTATTTTTTTATTTTTTTATTTTATTTAGGTTTTTAGGTAGGTTTATTTATTAGGTTTATTAGGTTTTATTTAGGTTTATTTTTAGTTTTTAGGGTTTATTTATTAGTTTTAGTTTAGTTTAGGTTTAGGTTTTAGGTTTTTTTAGGTTTTAGTTTAGGGTTTAGGTTTAGGGTTTAGGTTTAAGGTTTAGGTTTAGGTTAGTTTAGGGTTTAGGTTTAGGGTTATTTAGTATTTAGGGTTTAGGTTTTATTAGGGTTTATTTTTAGTTTAGGTTTTAGGTTTAGGTTTAGGTTTAGTTTTTTAGGGTTTTGGGTTTAAGTTTTTTTAGTTTAGGCTTAGTTTAGGTTTAGGGTTTTGGGTTTAGGTTATTTAGTATTTTTTTATTTTTAGGTAGTTTAGTGTTTAGGTTTTTTATTTATTTTAGGTTTATTTTAGTTTTATTTTTGTTTTTTAATTCAATTTAAGCATTTTATTTTAGTTTATTTATTTTTAGTGTAGTTTAGTTATTTATTTATTTAGTTTATTTTTTTTATATTTTATTTTATTTTAGGTTTAATTTTTAGTTTTGGTTTTAGTTTATTTAGTTTAGGTTTGTTTATTTATTTTATTTTTAGGTTTATTTAGTTTAGGTTTATGTTTTTTAGGTTTTAGGTTTAGGGTTTAGGTTTTAGTGTTTGGGTTAGGGTTATGGGTTTATTTAGTTTTTAGGTTTAGGGTTTAGTTATTTTTTTATTTAGGGTTTATTTTAGCATTTAGGTTTAGGTTTAGTTTTAGTTTAGTATTTTAGGTTTAGGTTTAGGTTTAGTTAATTTAGGGTTTAGGTTTATGGTTTATGATTTAGGGTTTTAGGGTTTATTTTAGTTTAGGTTTAGGGTTTAGTTAGTTTAGGGTTTAGGTTTAGGTTTAGGTTTTAGTTTAGTTAGTTTAGTTTAGGGTTTAGAGTTTATGGTTTTTAGTTTTTTTTTTTTTTTAAGTATTATAGGTTTTATTTTATTATTTATTTTTTTAGTTTATTTTATTTTTATTTTGTTTAGGTTTATTATTTTTTTATTTAATTTAGTTTATTAATTTTAGGTTTTTTATTTTAGTTAATTTTTAGTTTAGTTTATTTTTTTTGATTTTACTTTTATTTTATTTTTTTTAGGTTTAGGTTTAGGTTTAGGTTTATATTTTAGGTTTATTTTTTTAGGTTTTATTTTTTAGTTTAAGTTTAGGTTTTTTTTATTTATTTTATTTTATTTAGGGTTTAGGTTTAGGTTTAGGTTTAATTAGGTTTAGGTTTTGGTTTATTTATTTTAATTTTTGTTTATTTTAGGTTTATTTATTTTAGTTTTTTATTTTATTTAGTTTAGGTTTAGTTTTCTTTTTTTAGTTTAGGGTTTGGTTTTATTTTTTATTTATTTTTAGGTTTCTTTTAGGTTTATATTTTAGGTTTAGGTTTTATTTAGTTTTATTTTTTTTTTATTTTATTTTATTTTACATTTTATTTTATTAAGGTTTTTTATTTTTGTTTTATTATTTTCATAATTTAGTTTAGGTTTTTTAATTAATTTTAGTTTTTTATTTTATTATTTTATTTTAATTTTAGGTTTAGTTAGTTTTAATTTAGGTTTATATTATATTATATTATTTTATTATTTTTAGGATTAGGTTTTAAATTTATTTTATTTTTTTTAGGTTTTATTTAGTTACTTTAGGTTTTAATTAGTTAGGTTTTGGGTTTATTTAGGGTTTTTTAGGGTTAGGGTTTTGGATTTAGGTTTTATTTAGGGTTTAGTTTAGGGTTTATGGTTTAGTGTTTAATTTATGGTTTAGTTTAGGTTTAGGGTTTAGGTTAGCTTTAGGTTAGTTTGGGGTTTAGGGTTTTAGGTTTAGGTTTTTTAGTATTTAGTTTTATTTTAGGTTTTAGTTTAGGTTTAGGTTTATAGTTTATTTATTTAGGTTTAGGTTTAGTATTTTATTTAGGGTTTAGTTAGGTTTTAGGTTAGGTTAGTTTAGAGTTTAGGTTTAGTTTTTATTTATAGTTTATTTTTAGTTATTTATTTTAGTTTAAGTTTAGGATTAGTTTATTATTATTTAGGTTTAGGTTTTATTAGTTTATTAGGTTATTTATTAGTTTAGGTTTAGGGTTTTTTATTTTAGGGTTTTTAGTGTTTTAATTAGGTTTTTGGTTTTTTTTAGTATGTTTAGGGTTTATGGTTTAGGGTTAATGTTAGGGTTTAGGGTTTAGGGTTTAGGGTTTAGTATTTTTTTTATTGTATTCTATTAACTAGTAGGTTTAGGTTTCATGTTAAGGTTTTTATCTTATTTTATTTTAGGTTTATTTTATTTTTATTTTACATTTAATTTTAATTTAATTTAAGTTTTTATTCATAATTTATTTTATTTTTTTAGTTTAGTTAAATTTATGATTTATTTTATTTTAGTTTATTTTTATTAGTTTACTTTATTTTATTTTTTAATTTAGGTTTAAGTTTTAGTTTAAGTTTTAGTTTTTAAGATTTTTAGGGTTTATGGTTTAAGGTTTAGGGTTTAGGGTTCAGGGTTTAGGGTTTAGGGTTTTATGATTTAGGATTTTAGGGTTTAGGGTTTAGGATTAGTTTAGAGTTTGGGTTTAGTTTAAAATTTAGTTTTATTTTAGGTTATTTTTATTAGTGTTTATAGTTTGGTTAGCTTAGTGTTTAGTTTATTTTTTTTAGGTTTAGGGTTTAGGGTTTAGGTTAGTTTAGAGTTTTAGTTTAGGGTTTAGGGTTTAGTTAGTTTATTAGGTTTAGTGTTTAGGGTTTGTTGATTTAGTTTATGGTTTTAGGTATCTGATTTATTTAGGGTTTAAGTTTAGGGTTTTAGGGTTTTAGAGTAGTTTAGGGTTTAGGTTTAGAGTTAGTTTTAGGGTTTAAGTTTGGGTTTATTATTTGATTAGGGTTTAGGTTTTTTAAATAAGTTAGGTTTAGTTTATTTAGTTTACTTTTATTTATTTTAGTTTATTTATTTATTATTTTTTTGGTTTATTTTTTTTATTTTTTATTTAGTTTAGTTTATTTATTTTAGGTTTTTTGGGATTAGTTTAGTGTTTAGTTTATTTTAGGGTTAAGGGTTTTTTAGTCTTTAGGGTTAGTTTTAGGATTTAGGGTTTAGGGTTAGTTTAGGGTTTAGTGTTTAGGGTTTATGGTTAGTTTAGGGTCTTGAGTTTAGGGTGTTAGGGTTTAGGGTTTAGGGTTTAGGGTTTAAGGTTAAGGTTAGGGTTTAGGGTCTAGGGTTTAGGGTTTAGTGTTTAAGCATTAGAGTTTAGGGTTTGCTTAGTGTTTAGGGGTTTTTAGGGTTTGGGGTTTAGGGTTTAGGTTTTATTAAGTAGTTTACTTTTAGGTTAGGTTTATATTTAATTTTAGGACTATTTTAGTTTATTTTATTTTTATTTTATGTTTAGTTTTATTTTATTTAATTTTTTTTTTTATTTTAGGGTTATTTATTTATTTAGGTTTAGGTTTTATTTAATTTACTTTTTAGGTTTTATTTGCTTTTTTAGGTGTTTAGGGTTTAGTGTTTAGAGTTTAGGGTTTTAAGGTTTAGGGTTTTAGGGTTTTAGGGTTTAGGGTTTCGGGTTAGTGTTTAGGGTTTAGGGTTTAGGGTTAAGGGTTTAAGGTTTAGGGTTTAGGGTTTAGTGTTTAGGTTTTAGGGTTTAGGGTTTTTAGTCTTTAGGGTTTAGGGTTAGATTAGGGTTTAGGGTTTATTGTGTAAGATTTAGGGTTTAGGGTTGTAGGTTTTAGGTTTAAAGTTTAGGGTTTAGGGTTTATGGTTTAGGGTATACGATTTAGGGTTTAAGGTTTAGGGTTTTTTAGGGATTAGGGTTTAAGGTTTAGGGTTTAAGGTTTACGGTTTAGGATTTAGGGTTTAGGATTTTGGGTTTTTTAGGGTTTTTAGTGGTGTAGGTTTAGGATTTAGGGTTTAGAGTTAGTTTTAGTTTCGTTTAGGATTTATGGTTTAGGATTAAGGGTTTAGTGTTTTTTTTTGAAAATTATGTAAACTAGTAGGTTAGGTTTATTTAGTTCACTTTTTATTTATTGTAGTTTATTTTATTTTTTATTTTTTTAGGTTTATTTTTTATTTTTATTTAATTTAGTTTATTTATTTAGGTTTATTTATAGCGGTTTGGTTTTATTTTAGTTAAATTTTTATTTTAGATTTAGGTTTTTTTTTAATTGAGTTTTATTTTATTTCATTTTTTAGTTTTAAGTTTTATTATTTATTTTTAGGTTTAGTTTTGGATTCTATTTCATTTTTCGAGGATTAGGTTTTAGGTTTTTATTTTTAGGTTTTATTTTTTAGTTTAGGTTTAGGTTTATTTTAGTTTTATTTATTTTATTTAGGGTTTAGGTTCTTTAGCTTTAGTTTTATTTAGGTTTGGGTTTTATTTAGTTTAGTTTAGTTTAGTTTTAGGTTTATTTAATTTATTTTATTTTATTTTATCTAGTTTAGGTTTAGATTTTTTTTTTTAGTTTAGGGATTAGGTTTTATTTTTTTTAAAGTTTTCTTTTTAGGTTTATATTTTAGGTTTAGGATTTTATTTAGTTTTTTATTTTATTTTATTTTAGGTTTACTTTATTTTTTATTTTATGTTTAGTATATATTTTATTAAGGTTTTTTTATTTGGTTTATTTTACTTTTTTAGTTTAGTTTTATTTCTTTATTTTTTATTTAGTTTATTTTTTTATTTTATTATATTTTAGTTTTTAGTTTAGGTTTAAGTTTTAGTTTTTGTTTTTCTTTTATTTTATTTTATTATTTTATTTAAGTTTAGATTTTATTTACTTATTTTATTTTTAGGTTTTATTTATTTTTTTAGATTTAAGTTTTATTTAGTTTTTTTATTTTATTTTTTTTAGGTTTTTTTTATATTTATTTTACATTTTCTTTATTTTATAGGTTTTATTCTTAGGTTTATTTTATTTAGTTTAGTTTAGGTTTTTTCTTTATTTTATTTATTATATTTTTTATATTTTATTTTATTTTTTTAGGTTTAGGTTTGGGTTTTAATATAGTTTTTATTTAATTTTATTTTATTATTTTATTTAGGTTGTGGTTTATTTATTTATTTTATTTTTATGTTTTTTATTAGTTTAGTTTAGGTTTTATATTTTTTTTAATTAGGGTTAGTTTAGATTTAGGGTTTTAGGGCATAAGGTTTTAGGATTTAGTGTTTAGGGTTAGTGTTTAGGGTTTAAGCTTTATGGTTAATGGTTTAGTTTAGGGTTTAAGGTTTAGGCTTTAGGGTTTAGGGTTTTTACGGTTTAGGGTTTAGAGTTTAGAGTTAGTTTAGGGTTTAGGGTATAGGGTTTTAGGGTTTAGGGTTTAGGGTTTAGGGTTTAGGGTTAGGGTTAAGGATTAGGGTTTAGGGTTTAGGTTTAGTTTTAGGGTTTAGGGTTTAGGGTTTAGGGTTTAGGGTTTAAGGTTTAGGTTTAGGATTTAGGGTTTAGAGTTAGTTTTAGGGTTTACATTTAGGATTTATGGTTTAGGATTAAGGGTTTAGTATTTTTTTTGAAAATTATGTAAACTAGTAGGTTAGGTTTATTTAGTTCACTTTTTATTTATTGTAGTTTATTTTATTTTTTATTTTTTTAGGTTTTATTTTTTATTTTTATTTAATTTAGTTTATTTATTTTAGGTTTATTTATAGTAGTTTGGTTTTTTTTATTTTAGTTAAATTTTTATTTTTAGGTTTAGGTTTTTTTTTTAATTGAGTTTTATTTTTATTTCATTTTTTAGTTTTAAGTTTTATTATTTATTTTTAGGTTTAGGTTTAAGATTTATTTCATTTTGTAGGATTAGGTTTAGGTTTTATTTTAGGTTTTATTTTTTTAGTTTAGGTTTAGGTTTATTTTAGTTTTATTTATTTTATTTAGGGTTTAGGTTTAGCTTTAGCTTTAGTTTAATTACGGTTTAGGTTTGGGTTTATTTAGTTTAGTTTAGTTTAGTTTTAGGTTTATTTAATTTAATTTATTTTATTTTATCTAGTTTCGGTTTAGATTTTTTTTTTTAGTTTAGGGATTAGGTTTTATTTTTTTTATAGTTTTCTTTTAGGTTTATATTTTAGGTTTAGAATTTTATTTAGTTTTTTATTTTATTTTATTTTAGGTTTACTTTATTTTTTATTTTTTGTTTAGTTTATATTTTATTAAGGTTTTTTTATTATTAGGTTTATTTTACTTTTTAGTTTTGTTTAGGTATTTCTTTATTTTATTTTAGTTTATTTTTATTTTTTATTATATTTTAGTTTTTAGTTTAGGTTTAAGTTTTAGTTTTTGTTTTTCTTTTATTTTATTTTATTATTTTATTTAAGTTTAGATTTTATTTACTTATTTTATTTTTAGGTTTTATTTATTTTAGATTTAAGTTTTTATTTATTTTTTATTTTATTTTTTTAGGTTTTTTTATATTTATTTTACATTTTCTCTATTTTATGAAGGTTTTTTATTCTTAGGTTTATTTTATTGCGTAGTTTAGTTTAGGTTTTTCTTTATTTTATTGTATTATATTTTTATATTTTATTTTATTTTTTTAGGTTTATGTTTAGGTTTTAGTATAGGTTTTTATTTTATTTTATTTTATTATTTTATTTAGGTTTAGGTTTTATTTATTTATTTTATTTTTATGTTTTATTTAGTTTAGGTTTAGGTTTTTATATTTTTAATTAGGGTTCAGGGTTTACAATTTAGGGTTTTAGGGCATAAGGTTTTAGGATTTAGTGTTTAGGGTATAGTGTTTAGGGTTTAAGCTTTATGGTTAATGGTTTAGGGTTTAGGGTTTAAGGTTTAGGCTTTAGGGTTTAGAGTTTTTACGGTTTAGGGTTTAGAGTTTTGAGTTAGTTTAGGGTTTAGGGTATAGGGTTTTAGGATTTAGGGTTTAGGGATTAGGGTTTAGGGTTAGGGTTTAGGATTAGGGTTTAGGGTTTAAGGTTTAGGTTTTAGGGTTTAGGGTTTAGGGTTTAGGGTTTAGGGTTTAAGGTTGTAGGTTTAGGATTTAGGGTTTAGAGTTAGTTTTAGGGTTTACGTTTAGGATTTATGGTTTAGGATTAAGGGTTTAGTATTTTTTTTGAAAATTATATGTAGTAGGTTAGGTTTATTTAGTTCACTTTTTATTTATTGTAGTTTATTTTATTTTTTATTTTTTTAGGTTTTATTTTTTATTTTTATTTAATTTAGTTTATTTATTTTAGGTTTATTTATATAGTAGTTTGGTTTTTTTATTTTAGTTAAATTTTTATTTTTAGGTTTAGATTTTTTTTAATTGAGTTTTATTTTTATTTCATATTTTAGTTTTAAGTTTTATTATTTATTTTTAGGTTTAGGTTTAGGATTCTATTTCATTTTTGTAGGATTAGGTTTTAGGTTTTTATTTTTAGGTTTTATTTTTTAGTTTAGGTTTAGGTTTATTTTTAGTTTTATTTATTTTATTTAGGGTTTAGGTTTAGCTTTAGCTTTAGTTTAATTACAGTTTAGGTTTGGGTTTTATTTAGTTTAGTTTAGTTTAGTTTTAGGTTTATTTAATTTATTTTATTTTATTTTATCTAGTTTCGGTTTAGATTTTTTTTTTTAGTTTAGGGATTAGGTTTTATTTTTATAGTTTTCTTTTAGGTTTATATTTTAGGTTTAGGATTTTATTTAGTTTTTTTTATTTTATTTTATTTTAGGTTTACTTTATTTTTTTATTTTTTGTTTAGTTTATATTTTATTAGGTTTTTTTTATTATTAGGTTTATTTTATTTTTAGTTTAGTTTAAGTTTTTCTTTAATTTATTTTAGTTTTTTTTTTATTTTTTATTATATTTTAGTTTTTTAGTTTAGGTTTAAGTTTTAGTTTTGTTTTTCTTTATTTTATTTTTATTATTTTATTTAAGTTTAGATTTTATTTACTTATTTTATTTTTTAGGTTTTATTTATTTTAGATTTAAGTTTTTTATTTATTTTTTTATTTTTTTATTTTTAGGTCTTTTATATTTATTTTACATTTTTATTTTATGAAGGTTTTATTCTTAGGTTTATTTTATTGTAGTTTAGTTTAGGTTTTCTTTATTTTATTGTATTATATTTTTATATTTTATTTTTTATTTTTTTTTAGGTTTATGTTTAGGTTTTAGTATAGGTTTTTATTTTATTTTATTTTATTATTTTATTTAGGTTTAGGTTTATTTATTTATTTTATTTTATGTTTTATTTAGTTTAGGTTTAGGTTTTATATTTTTATTAGTGTTATTTACAATTTAGGGTTTTGCATAAGGTTTTATTTAGTGTTTAGGGTATAGTGTTTAGGTTTAAGTTTATGGTTTAGTTTAGGGTTTAGGGTTTTAGGTTTAGGCTTTAGGGTTTAGAGTTTTTTTTGGTTTAGGTTTAGAGTTTTTTAGTTAGTTTAGGGTTTAGGGTATAGGGTTTTAGGATTTAGGGTTTTGGGATTAGGGTTTAGGGTTAGGGTTAAGGATTAGGGTTTAGGGTTTAAGGTTTAGGTTTTAGGGTTTAGGGTTTAGGGTTTAAGGTTGTAGGTTTAGGGTTAGTTTTAGGGTTTAGGGTTTAGGGTTAGCTTATGGTGTTGGGTTTAGGATTTATGGTTTAGGATTAAGGGTTTAGTATTTTTTGAAAATTATGTAAACCAGTAGGTTAGGTTTATTTAGTTATTTTTTATTTATTGTAGTTTATTTTATTTTATTTTTTTAGGTTTATTTTATTTTTTATTTAATTTAGTTTATTTATTTTAGGTTTATTTATAGTAGTATGGTTTTTTTTATTTTAGTTAAATTTTTATTTTTAGGTTTAGATTTTTTTTAATTGAGTTTTATTTTTATTTCATATTTTAGTTTTAAGTTTTATTATTTATTTTTTAGGTTTAGGTTTAGGATTTATTTCATTTTGTAGGATTAGGTTTAGGTTTTATTTTTAGGTTTTATTTTTAGTTTAGGTTTAGGTTTATTTTTAGTTTTATTTATTTTAGGGTTTAGGTTTAGCTTTAGCTTTAGTTTAATTTGTTTAGGTTTGGGTTTATTTAGTTTAGTTTAGTTTAGTTTTAGGTTTATTTAATTTATTTTATTTTATTTTATCTAGTTTTGGTTTAGATTTTTTTTTTAGTTTAGGGATTAGGTTTTATTTTTTTTATAGTTTTCTTTTTTTGGGTTTATATTTTAGGTTTAGGATTTTATTTAGTTTTTTTATTTTATTTTATTTTAGGTTTATTTTATTTTTTTTATTTTTTGTTTAGTTTATATTTTATTAAGGTTTTTTTATTATTAGGTTTATTTTACTTTTTAGTTTAGTTTAGGTATTTCTTTATTTTATTTTAGTTTATTTTATTTTTTATTATATTTTAGTTTTTAGTTTAGGTTTAAGTTTTAGTTTTGTTTTCTTTTATTTTATTTTATTATTTTATTTAAGTTTAGATTTTATTTACTTATTTTATTTTTAGGTTTTATTTATTTTAGATTTAAGTTTTTATTTATTTTTTATTTTATTTTTTTAGGTTTTTTTATATTTATTTTACATTTTCTCTATTTTATGGTTTTTTATTCTTAGGTTTATTTTATTGCGGAGTTTAGTTTAGGTTTTTCTTTATTTTATTGTATTATATTTTTATATTTTATTTTATTTTTTTAGGTTAATGTTTAGGTTTTAGTATAGGTTTTTATTTTATTTTATTTTATTATTTTATTTAGGTTTAGGTTTTATTTATTTATTTTATTTTATGTTTTTATTTAGTTTAGGTTTAGGTTTTATATTTTTTTAATTTAGTGTTGGGTTTTCTGATTTAGGGTTTTCATAAGGTTTTAGGATTTAGTGTTTAGGGTTATAGTGTTTAGGTTCTTTATAGTTTAGTTTAGTTTAGGTTTAGGTTTAAACTTTAGGGTTTATTTTATTTAGTTTAGTTTATTTTTAGGGTTTAGGTATAGGGTTTTATTTAGGGTTTAGGATTTTTAGGTTAGTTAGATTAGGTTTAGGTTTTTTATTTAGTTTAGAGTTTAGGTTTAGGTTAGGTTTAGGGTTAGTTTAGTTTAGTTTAGGTTATATTTAGGTTTAAGGTTTAGTTTAGGGATGGTTTAGGTTTGTTAGGAGTTTATTTAGGTTTATAGTTTAGTTTATTTTAGGTTTTAGTTTAGTTTAGTTTAGGGTTTAAAATTTAGTTTAGGTTAGGTTAGGGTTTAGGTTTAAGTTTAGTTTAGTTTTAGTTTAGGTTTAGTTTTAGGGTTTAGTGTTTGGGGTAGTAGGTTTAGGGTTTATGATTTAGGGTTAGTGTTAGGGTTTAGGGTTTAGGGTTTAGGTGTAGGATTTAAATTTTTAGGGTTTAGGGTTAGTGTTAGGGTTTAGGGTTTATGGTTTAGGTGTAAGGGTTTAGGGTTTAGGGTTTGGGGTTTAGGATTAGGGTTAAAGATTAGGGTTTAGAGTTTAGGGTTTAGGTTTTAAGGTTTAGGGTTAAGGGTTTAGGGTTTAGGGTTTAGGTTTTTTTTTTAGGAAACCCCATTATCTGGTATTTTATTGCCACAAAAAAAAGGTTACAAGGTCCTTAAAGGGGATAAACTCACTCTGCTCAAAGAGCTACAATTAGCCTAAGGTAAATCCCCAACTAAGTACATCCAAGAGCAAAAGAAAACCATAATGCAAACAAAAGATACAAGATGATTAACATAATAAGCTAAAGAAAAGATAAGCCCAATGCTCTGATGGTTGTAAGAGTGCTTGATAATATGGAGCAAACCTGCAAGATAAAAAGGGAGAAACACCTGCAAAGTGATAGTGAGAGAGAGATTAGAACAGTTAATGTAATACAAACAAAAAGGTAGAAGGAAACAATATAATAAGAGTATGATAATAAGGAAATGTGGTAGAGAAGGCTCAGGCTCAATCACACCATGTTGGGGCAGATGCAAGTATGAGCATCAAACTAGAAGGGTTACATCACAAGAGCTACCGAACTAAAAGGTGTGAGAACATCACGACCATCATAACAAACCTATGAGGAGGGAGTACCCAATTGTTGATAATCATGTGAGCTTTATTACGCAAACCTAAACAAAATCATATTTATGCATATGCAATAGTTGACAAAGAAACCATCCCCGGAAAGAGCGGAATTAGCTCTTTGAAATCACGTGAAGCAAGTCAATGGGTCTTTAAAAGACACCATCCCGATTGTAAGGTAAATAAATAACTCAGTCGGGCCAGAAGTATGGCTTAGGGGTAGATGTAAGGTCCAGAAAAAGTGCCCAATCAATATAATGCATTCAGATTGGTGCAGTCCCCATATTAGATACAATTCAATAGTTTGCAGGAAATAATAGTAAGGGAAGGCAGCAGAACCAGAAACCCAAGAAATAGCCAATAAGCATGTCAGCAAAAGCCAGGGAATTAAACCATAAACAGGAAAAGACAGAGACAGTTCATAATACCACCCTTTAATAATAGAGATTATATTCCAAGGTATGCACTAAGGAGGTCCCAGTTAGAAAAGCGGGAGTAGGCCAAATAATTTCCATATGAGAATCGAAATACAAGAATGAGATAACCCAGTAAAGGCGAGAGCGTGCGACAGGCGACAAAACCAAGACATGATCGTGTCTCATAAAGAATGCATTCCAGGATAAATTCCCAAGACAAAAAGATAGTAGCAGAGCACAAGCCATTCAGGTCCCAGTTGGGAATAGTAAAAGCAGGGGTACAGAAGATCGCAGTTATCAGATAATGAGCAATACCCCAGATAGAAATAGGATGGGCACTCAGAGAAACTGCCCCAACAACAAAATAGCTAGTGCAACAGAAATACAGATTAGGATCCACATTAGAATCCACATTAGAATCCAGCTGCTCTACAATCAATCCAAATAACAAGACAGCAAAAGGCAAAAATCTCATTGCGAGAGACCACCAAACAACAAAACCGGTTAATTTGCCAAGTTGCCACTCATCGAAAACCAAAAGTTTGGCGAAAAGGATGAACTAAACAATAGCGAGAAAAGGGATCAATGAATTCCAATGATAAGCATAAAACAGGCCGGAAGGTGATTCAAGCAAAACAACCAAGCAATCGGCAACATCAATAGAAACGAACCAAATAATCCAAAGCCACAGGGGAGTAAGGTGGGGATTGATCGAGCGACCAACCAACAAGGTAGAAAACCAACAAAAGGCCAAGATTCCACCCATAACATATATAGATAATGCATATCTCCCCACCATAAGCCTATCCAAGGTAGGTGATATTGAAATCGATCGTCGTGAACCATAATCTAATTACGCGGTAATAACAATAATAAAGTGGGTTTGTTAATGACCCAATTATGCATATAAGATAAATCATTGATTAATTCCAATCATAACAAAGAAATGTGCTTCAAGTTGAACGTATTCCAATCATAGCATAGGATGGGAGAACAACAGCAAGGAAAAGCAACAACATCCCAGGCAGCATGGACAATACAGTTAACACTCCCATAAAGAAAAGGAAATATTACTAAGATGGATATATAGAAGAGATTGTATAAGTTCAAGGATTTTCCATCAGAGTAAGCAGTGCCCACAATCCCAACAGATGCATAATGATAATCTTTTGAAAAACTCCAAACCTGCTGATCATGGGAACCAAAACCAGAAACAGCAAGACTAATATGGAAAAGAATAACACAATTCCATTCTGAGATATTAGTGTAGAGATGGGATCTAATCGAAAAATAACTGCAATAAAGAAAACTGCAACCAATAGGTGCTCAATAGTAGTCCTAAGAGCAAACAGTTCAGTCCTCATGCATTTAGTAATAAGAAACCAGCCAATTAAAGGTAAATCAGCAAAGTCCCTTAACACGAATCTATAGCAGATTAAAGGACTACAGCAGATTAAGAGATAAAGGATAATATCAGCTCCCCAGCAGAGACAAATCTGATCAGTGAAGATCAGAAAAGTTACCACATAAGGAACATTCAAAACAGTAGCAACACTATCCTTGGAGAAATACCCCATAGGCTTTCCATAATAACAATTATTGAGAGTATACAACTTGCTGAAATCCTACTAATCAAGTCAATGAGCCTATAATTAACACCATCCTAAACATATGATATATATATGAATCTTTCAGGCCAGGAAACAACCCCCTTATTAATATCCATATCAGTAATTTGGAAAATGCAATTGTAAAGGAAGACAGCATAGCCCAACACAAGAAATAGACTGCAACCTACCAAAAATAGCACCAAGTAAAGGCAGGTTAGAGTTACGACTCTAATAGCATTCGTGACCAAGAATAAATCTGATCAACAAACAACCAAGAGAGCAGGACAACAAAAGGTAGCAAATGTCCAGAATACCACCCATTCAGAATAGATAGCGCATACGACTGCACAAACCTAACTGAGAGGCAACAACAGGTAATGTAGATCACAACAATCAGGAGATGAACAGCAGCCCAGACATAAACAGTACGGGCGTTCAGAAAGCCAACCCCAACAGCAAAGCAGCTAATGCAACATTGTAACCCACCAAAAAAAAAATCAACAAGTGGATTCAAATGAGTATCATCATTAGAATCCAGACAATGTAAGATAGCGGATAGCCAAGGCAAAAACCAGCCAAAGTAGCAACATCCAAGACAGGAAGGGATAGCAAGTTGGCCATAAAACCTCTCAATCAGAGTGAAAATTGCAATAGTTAATAACCAAATAGATAGATCATAAAAATAGGTAGGTGAAGAGGGCACAATCACCAAAACCATCGAATAGCAATGTCGAAAGCGACTTGAACATAGACTCAAGTCCTACAACAAAGATGGAGCCAACATAGGAGTCCTAAAAAACAAAGACAATAAATCTTCAAGACAAGAAACAACCAAGACAACAAAAACCAGCTCGCTTTCTATAAAGCCACCCATCCAGGATAAACAGTGTAATAGTTATAATTTTAGCGAAATAAGTTAGAAAAACAAAGAAAAGAAATTAAAACCAAAAGAGAGGCCAACATGAAAACCCATTCTAGGGAACAAGAGAAAACGACCGAAAAACAAATAATCTTCGACAAGGCAAGAATAGTGCTTGACCAAAGACCCAATCTTAGAAACATCCTGCATAGAAAGGATCTCTTGAATAAAATATCCAGAAACAATCTGAAGATACTCCAACTAGGTCAAAAAATAAATAGTGCAAGTAAAAGAAGCATAAAAAGATAACCAAGAAGTAATATCAAAGTTTTGCACAATAATAAGTCTGCGTTAGGGGTAAGGAGGTCACACTGTAAGGAAGCGCAAAAAAAATAAGGGTGGAAGAAAAAAGAAAGCCCCACAACAAGATCCCAAAGGGACCCTGGAATCAGAAAATGGATTCCAAAAAAAGCATGTTGAATGGGGTCCAGATTCCAATATAGACAACAGCCAAGAAGATAAAGATAAGCAAAAAGGCCAAAAAGCCTCTTCATGCAGAAAAATAAAATAAGAGATAACTCCCATAAATAAAAAAAATGTCGACTCAAGCTAGAGTCAAAGAGAATATCAACATTAATCTAATAGGGAGACAAGCGATGTCAAAAACCAATAGCGTCATTATCAGTTAAAATCCAACAACCTAATAATAAATCATCAAAATAAATATTGCAACCAGTATAGTGAACAATACTACAATGCATAGAAACAAGATAGATAACTAAGATGCTCCAAGCGTAATATCTTTGAAAGCTTAGGTTTGCGTAATTAAGCTAAATCCATCAAAATAAATATCTCCATCCGGACAATGTTTAAGCCCCTAGGATTAGGAATGCAATGAGATTAAAATCCCAAATAGGATTGGTGGTATAAAACCAATAGCGGTGACACATCAACATAATTCCAATGTAGAGTATGCACATAGCTCGTGATAGCCCTTTATGTAAATGCCAAAAGCAGGTGAGCCTCCAAATAAAGGAAGATATTAAAACACCAAATCATGACACAATGATCAAGACAAAAGTAGTATCCGTGTGAAGCATCCACAAAAGGCATAAAGAGCGAGCCAAAAAAAAAAAAGCATCTGAGATAGAAGATGAATGGGTAGATTAAGTTACGAGATAAACCTAGAATAATCTAAGTTAACCCATGCAAGTGTTTGGGTAAGGTGAGTTGATCAAAGAAGATGATACCATCGGATCTAGCACCAGAAGGTAGTCGGCTGAGCATTTCCTTCACGGCAAACATGAGTGATGTTAAAATTCGGTTGGGAAAGAAGAGCTCTAGTTTGCTTGGGGAGGTACTATTGTCATCTTTGGAAGTCGAAAGGTCAATCACGAAATAGCATCCACCTCAATCAAATATTGAGCGACCATTTTGGATGCAAATCTCAAGAAACTTTGAAGGCTTCGATGGGGCGATGTGAAATAAGCAAAAGCACATAGTACTAGACCCTTAGAGTTCACGAAAATACCACCACAACCGAGCCATTATGAGAGAGCCATCGGTATTGATTTTAATATATATGGTCAAGAGTTTTTCCAATAGACAATCTTGTCATTTTAAGGTTGATCGGTAGGTTAATGCCGTTTATTGCCCACAAATTTTATAGCCTTTGGGTATGCATAATAAATGAGATTGGCTTTAAACAAGTCACGAATTTTGTTTTTAGTTCTAGCAATAATCCTCATGTGGTTCATAGGGATCCCACGGTGTTTTGCATCATTACGGTCCATCCATATGAACCAGATAAGAGTGAGAGCAATGATAACATTAATGTGACCTTTAATAGTATTATCAAAATAGAGTTTAGGCTTTATGGTTTAGAGTTTTTAGGGTTTAGGGTTTAGGGTTTAGTGTATTTTAGGGTTTAGGGTTTAGGATTTAGGGTTTAGAGTTAATTTTAGGGTTTAGGGTTTATGGTTTATGATTTAGGGTTTAGGGTTTAGGGTTTAGGGTTTAGAGTTTACGGTTTAGGGTTTAGGGTTTAAAGTTAGTTTTAGGGTTTAGGGTTTAGAGTTTATGGTTTAGGATTTAGGGTTTAGGGTTTTTTTTTTAAATTAAGTAAACCGATAGGTTTAGGTTTATTTAGTTTATGGTTTATTTTTTTTAGTTTTTAGGTTTTTTTTATTTTTGTTTAGGTTTATTATTTATTTTTATTTAGTTTAGTTTATTAATTTTATGTTTCTTATTTTAGTTAATTTTTTAAGTTTAGTTTTATTTTTTTTATTGAGTTTTACTTTTATTTTATTTTTTAGGTCTAGGTTTAGGTTTAGGTTTTAGGTTTATGTTTTAGGTTTATTTTTAGGTTTTATTTTTTAGTTTAAGTTTAGGTTTTTTTGTTTATTTTATTTTATTTAGGGTTTAGGTTTAGGTTTAAATTTAGTTTAATAAAGGTTTAGGTTTGGGTTTTATTTATTTTAGTTTTATTTATTTTTAGGTTTATTTATTTTAGTTTTTTTTATTTTATTTAGTTTAGGTTTAGTTTTCTTTTTTAGTTTAGGGTTTAGGTTTTATTTTTTATTTATTTTTAGGCTTTCTTTTTAGGTTTATATTTTAGGTTTATGTTTTTATTTAGTTTTTATTTTATATTAAGTTTATTTTATTTTTATTTTACATTTTTTATTTTATTATGGCTTTTTACTCTTTGTTTTATTATATTTCATAGTTTAGTTTAGGTTTTTCTTTAATTAATTTTATTTTTTTATTTATTTTTTTATTTTAATTTTATGTTTAGGTTTAGGTTTTAGTATAGGTTTTTATATTATAATATATTATTTTATTTATTTAGGATTAGGTTTTTATATTTATTTTATTTTTAGGTTTTATTTAGTCAAGGTTTAGGTTTTTAGTTAGGGTTCAGGGTTTAGGGTTTACATTTTATGGTTTTATGGTTTAGGGTTTTAGGATTTAGGGTTTACTGTTAGGGTTTAGGGTTTTGGGTTTAGGGTTTAATGTTTAAGCTTTATGGTTTAGGGGTTTTAGGGTTTAGGGTTTAGGGTTAGCTTAGGGTCTAAGGTTAGTTTAGGGTTTAGGGTTTTTAGTGTTTAGGGTTTTGGCTTTAGGGTTAGTTTAGGGTTTTGGGTTTAGGGTGTTATGGTTTAGGGTTAGGAGTGAGTTTTAGGTTTAGTTTAAGGTTTAGGTTTTAGAGTTTAGGTTTAAGTTTAAGTTAAAACTTGTAGTTTAAAGATTGAAGGTTTAGAGTTTAGGTTTAGGTTTAGGGTTAGATTGATTTAAGTTTATAGTTTAGGAGATTTAGAGTTTAGGGTTTATAGTTTTATAGTTTTAGGGTTTTAGGATTAGGAGTTTTTAGGGTTAGTTAGGTTTAGGGTTTAGGGTTTACTTTGAGATTTAGGATTTCAGTTTAGGATTTAAGCTTTAGGGTTTAAGTTGAGTTTAACTTAGGGTTTAGGAGGGTTTAGGGGTTTAGTTTTAGGTTTTAGATTTAAGGTTTTTGGTTTAGTTTTTGGGGTAGTATGTTTAGGGTTTATGGTTTAGGGTTAATGTTAGGGTTTAGGGTTTAGGATTTAGGGTTTAGTATTTTTTTATTATATTAAAATTAAGCAGTTTAGGTTTAGGTGGGTTTTATTTAGTTTTATTTTATTTTATTTTAGGTTTATTTTAGGTTTATTTTATTTTTATTTTACATTTAGTTTTAATTTAATTTAAGTTTTTATTCTTAGGTATATTTTATTTTTTAGTTTAGTTAAATTTATTATTTATTTTATTTTAGTTTATTTTTATTAGTTTACTTTATTTTATTTTTTTAATTTAGGTTTAGGTTTTAGATTAGGTTTTTTTAGTTTATTTAAGTTTAAGTATTATATTTATTTTGTTTTTAGGTTTTATATAGTTTAGGTTTTGGTTTTTTAGGTTTTTAGGGTTTAGGGTTTAAGGTTTAGAGTTTAGGGTTTAGGGTTTTAGGATTTAGGATTTTAGGGTTTAGGGTTTAGGGTTAGGGTTTGGGTTTAGGGTTTAGGATTTAGTGCTTATGCTTTAAGGTTTAAGTTTTAGGGTTTAGGTTTATAGTTTTAGTTAGCTTTAGGGTTTAGGTTTAGGGTTTAAGTTTAGGGTTTAGATTTAGATTTAGAGTTTAAGTTTAAGGTTTAGGTTTAAGGTTTAGAGGTTTAAGTTTAGATTTAGTTTGGGGTTTATAGTTTTAGGTTTATGATTTGAGTTTAAGTTTTAGGAGTTTAGGAGTTTAGGAGTTTAGGAGTTTAGTTTTAGGGTTTATGTTTAGGGTTTATGGTTTAGGATTAAGGATTTAAGGTTTCTTTTAAATGAAGTAAACTAGTAGGTTTAGGTTTATTTAGTTTACTTTTTATTTATTTTAGTTTATTTTATTTATTATTTTTTTTGGTTTATTTTTTATTTTTATTTAGTTTAGTTTATTTATTTTATGCTTTTGGGATTATGGTTTAGTGTTTAAGCTTTAGGTTTTAGGGTTAAGAGTTTTTTAGTGTTTAGGGTCAGTTTTAGGATTTAGGGTTTAGGGTTAGTTTAGGGTTTAGTGTTTAGGGTTTAGAGTTTAGGGTGTTAGGGTTTAGGGTTTAGGGTTTAAGGTTATGGTTAGGGTTTAGGGTCTAGGGTTTAGGGTTTAGTGTTTAAGCATTAGGGTTTAGGGTTTGCTTATTGTTTAGGGTTTTTTAGGGTTTGGGGTTTAGGGTTTTAGGTTTAGGGTTTAGGGTTTAGGGTTTAGTTTTTTAAAAAAATTGGTACACAGGTTTAAGTTTATACTTTAATTTTAGTTTATTTATATTTATTTTACATTTAGTTTTTATTTTATTTAAGTTTTTTATTCTTAAGGTTATTTTATCTTATTTAGGTTTAGGCTTTCTATTTATTTTACTTTTAGGTTTTATTTTGTTTATGTTTAGATTTTTTAGGTTTTAGGGTTTACTGTAGAGTTTAGAGATTTTAAGGTTTAGGTTTTAGGGTTTAGGGTTTTAGGTTAGTGTTTAGTTTAGGTTTGAGTTTAGGGTTAAGTTTTAGGTTTAGGGTTTAGGGGTTTTAGTGTTTTGAACTTTAGGTTTTAGGTTTTAGTCTTTAGGGTTTAAGTTGGAGGTTTAGGTTTAGGAGTTTAGTGTGGATTTAGGGTTTAGGTTGTAGGTTTTAGTTTAAAGTTTAGGGTTTATAGTTTAGGGTATAGTTGAGTTTAAGGTTTAGGTTTAGTTTAGGGTTTAAAGTTTAGGGTTTTAGGTTGTAAGTTTAGGGTTTGAGTTTTAGGTTTAGTTTAGGATTTGGGTGTTTAGGGTTTTTTTAATTGGGTATGTTTAGGATTTAAATTTAGTTAGTTTTAGGGGTTTCGTTTATTTAGGTTTAAACTTGAGGGTTTAGTGTTTTTTTTGAAAATTATGTAGGTTAGGTTTATTTAGTTTACTTTTATTTATTTTAGTTTATTTATTTTTTATTTTTTTTGGTTTATTTTTATTTTTATTTAATTTAGTTTATTTATTTTTGGTTTATTTATAGTTTGGTTCTTTTTTTTAGTTAAATTTTATTTTTAGGTTTAGGTTTTTTTAATTGAGTTTTTTTTTTTCATTTTTTTAGGTTTAGGTTTTATTATTTATTTTTGGGTTTAGGTTTATTTCATTTTTTTTGGGATTAGGTTTTAGGTTTTTTATTTTTAGGTTTTATTTTTTAGTTTAGGTTTAGGTTTATTTTTAGTTTATTTTATTTTATTTAGGGCTTAGGTTTAAATTTAGCTTTAGTTTAATTACGGTTTAGGTTTGGGTTTTATTTAGTCTAGTGTAGTTTAGTTTTAGGTTTATTTAATTTATTTTATTTTATTTTATCTAGTTTAGATTTAGATTTTTTTTTTAGTTTAGGGTTTAAGTTTTATTTTATTTTTAAAGTTTTCTTTTTTAGGTTTATATTTTAGGTTTAGGTTTTTATTGAGTTTTTTATTTTATTTTATTTTAGGTTTACTTTATTTTTTATTTTATGTTTAGTTTATATTTTATTAAGTTTTTTAATTATTAGGTTTATTTTACTTTTAAGTTTAGTTTAGGTTTTTCTTTATTTTATTTTAGTTTATTTTTATTTTTTATTATATTTTAGTTTTTAGTTTAGGTTTAAGTTTTAGTTTACATTTTTCTTTTATTTTATTTTATTATTTTATTTAAGTTTAGATTTTATTTATTTATTTTATTTTTAGGTTTTATTTATTTTAGGTTTTATGCTTTAGGTTTTAGGGTTTAGGGTATACGGCTTAGGGTTTAGGGTTAAGAATTTCTTAGGGTTTAGGGTTTAGGGTTAGTTTAGGGTATAGTGTTTAAGATTTATGGTTAATTTATGGTTTCGAGTTTAGGGTGTTAGGGTTTAAGGTTTAGGGTTTAAGGTTTAGGGTTTAAGGTTAGGGTTAGGGTTAGGGTTTAGGGTTGCTTAGTGTTTAGGGTTTCTTAGGGTTTGGGGTTTAGGGTTTAGGGTTTAGGGTTTTAGGGTTTTTAAGGGTGTAGGTTTAGGGTTTAGGGTTTAGAGTTAGTTTTAGGGTTTATGGTTTAGGGTTTATGGTTTAGGATTAAGGGTTTAGGGTTTTTTTTAAATTAAGTAAACCAGTAGGTTTAGGTTTATTTAGTTTACTTTTATTTATTTTAATTTATTTTATTTTTTTATTTAGGTTTATTTTTATTTTTATTTAGTTTAGTTTATTTATTTTAGGTTTATTTATATTAGCTTAGTTTTTTATTTTAGTTAATTTATTAGGTTTAGGTTTAGGTTTCTATTTCATTCTTGTAGGTTTAGGTTTTAGGTTTTTATTTTAGGTTTATTTTTAGGTTTTATTTTTTTAGTTATGGGTTTAAGTTTTATTTATTTTTTAAGTTTTCTTTTTTAGGTTTATATTTAGGTTTAGGTTTTAATTAGTTTTATTTTACTTTATTTTAGATTCACTTTATTTTTATTTTAAGTTTAGTTTATATTTTATTAAAGTTTTTTTCATTATTAGGTTTATTTTACTTTGGTTTATGTTTTCTTTATTTTATTTTAGTTTATTTTTTTTATTTTTTTATTTTATATTAGTTTTAGTTTTTAAGTTTTAGTTTAAGTTTTTATTTCATTTTATTTTGTTATTTTATTTAAGTTTAGATTTTATTTATTTATTTTATTTTTAGGTTTTATTTAGTTTAGGATTTTAGGGTTTAAGGTTTAGGGCTTAGGGTTTAGGGTTTTAGGGTTTAGGGTTTTAGGGTTTAGGGTTTAGTTTTAAGCTTTATGGTTTAAGGTTTTAGGGTTTAGGGTTTAGGTTAGAGGTTTAGGTTAACAGGGTTTAGGGATTTAAACTTTAGGTTTTATGATTTTAGGGTTTAGGATTTAAGGTTTAGGTTACATAAGTTTAGGGTTTAGGGTTTCTGATTTAGGGTTTAGGGTTAAGGTTTACAGTTAACTTAGGGTTTAAGTTTAGGGTTTAGGGTTTAGGTTTAGGATTCTTTAGGTTTTATAGTTTTAGGGTTTAGAATTTAGGTTTAGGTTACAGGTTTAGTTTCTGATTTAGTTTTAGGTTTAGGTTTTAGGTTTAATTTATACTTTAAGTTTTAAGTTTAGGTCTGACTTAGTGTTTGGAGTTAATTTTAGTTTAGGGTTTAGGGTTAGTTTAGGAGTTTAGTGTTTAGGGTTTATGGTTTAGTTTAGAGTTTAGGTTTATGGGTTTTTTAGTTTAGAGTTTAGGGTTTAGGGTTTAAGCATTAGTGTTTAGGGTTGAGTGTTTAGGGTTTGCTTAGTGTTTAGGATTTTTTAGGGTTTGGGGTTTATGGTTATAGGTTTTGGGTTTAGGGTTTACAATTAGTTATTAGGTTTATGGTTTATGGTTTAGGTTTTTTTTTAGGTTTTATTTTATTTTATTTTAGAACTATTTTAAGTTTATTTTATTTTTATTTTAAATTTATTTTATATTTTATTTAAGTTTTTTATTCTTACGATTATTTTATCTTATTTATGTTTAGGCTTTTTCATTTATTTCACTTATAGGTTTTATTTTGTTTAGGTTTAGATTTTTAGGTTTTTAGGGTTTAGTATTTAGAGTTTAGGGTTTTAGGGTTTAGGGTTTTAGGTTAGTGTTTAGGGTTTAGGGTTTAAGCTTTAGGGTTTAGGGTTTAGTGTTTAGGCTTTAGAATTTAGGATTGTTAGGCTTTAGGGTTTAGGATTTTTTAGGGTTTAGTTTGTAAGATTTAGGGTTTAGGGTTGTAGGTTTTCGGTTTAAGGTTTATGGTTTAGGGTTTATGGTTTTGGGTATACGGTTTAGGGTTTATGGTTTTTTAGGGTTTAGGGTTTAGGGTTGCAGGTTTAGGGTTAGTTTTAGGGTTTAAGGTTTAGGATTTAGGGTTTAGGGTTTTTTATTTTTAAATTAACTAAATTGGTAGTTTTAAGTTTATTTAGTTTATTTTTTATTTATTTTAGTTTATTTTATTTTTTATTTTTATTTAGGTTTATTATTTATTTTTATTTAGGTTTATTTTTTATTTTTATTTAGGTTAGTTTATTTATTTTATGTTTATTTAATTTAGTTAAGGTTTTTTATTTTGGTTTATTTTTTAGGTTTATATTTAGGTTTAGTTTTATTTTTTAGTTGAGTTTTATTTTAATTTTAATTTTTAGGTTTAAGTTTTATTTTTATTTTTAGTTTTAGGTTTAGGTTTTAATTTTATTTTTGTAGGTTTAGGTTTTAGGTTTATTTTTAGTTTTATTTTTTAGTTTAGGTTTAGGTTTATTTTTAGTTTATTTTATTTTATTTAGTGTTTAGTTTTAGGTTTTGGTTTAGTTTTAGGTTTTATTTATTTTAGCTTAGTTTATTTGTAGGTTTATTTATTTTAGTTTATTTTATTTTATTTAGTTTAGGTTTAGTTTTTTTTTAGTTTTGGGATTAGGTGTTATTTTTTATTTATTTTTAGGTTTATATTTTAGGTTTAGGTTTTTATTTTATTTTATTTTATGTTTATTTTATTTTTATTTTACATTTTTCTATTTTATTGATGTTTTTTATTCTTAGGTTTATTTTATTGTGTAGTTTAGTTTTAGTTTTTCTTTATTTTATTATAATTTATTTTTATTTTTAATTTTTTTTTAAGATTATGTTTAGGTTTTAGTTTAGGTTTTAATTATTTATTTTATCCTTAGGTTTTATTTAGTTTAGGCATAGGTTTTTAGGATTTTAGTTAGGGTTCAGGGTTTAGGGTTTACAATTTAGGGTTTTATGGCTTAAGCTTTTAGGATTTAGGGTTTAGGGTTTAGTGTCTAAGCTTTATGGTTTAGGAGTTTTATTGTTTAGGGTTTAGGGTTTAGGGTTTTTTATTTTTATTTTTTAATTTTCTTTTTTTTTAAAGGAAGCCCCATGTAGGGGTATTTTATTGCACAAAAGTGGGTTACAAAGTCCTTAAGGAGATAAACTCAGAACTACTCAAAGCTACAATCGACCCTAAGAAATCCCTATCTAAGTACATCAAAAGCAAAGGAAGACCTTAAAACAATCAAAAGATACAAGTAGATAAACATAATAAGCAAAAGGTTAGGGTCATTGCTCGAAGAACTTGAGAATGCATGACAATATGGAACAAACTTCGAGAGAATCACGCAAAATAGGACAGAGAATTACGCAAAATAACAATAAGAAAGAGATTAGAACAGTTAAGATAATACAGACAATAGGATGAATGAAAATAAAATAATAGAATGATAGTAAGGAATTGAGATAGAAGGCTCAGGTCACACCAAGTTGGGGTTGAAATAAACATACATGAGAAGGGTTACATCACAAAAACCAAAGAGTGGAATCCTCCGACCATCATAGCCAACAAACGTGAGAAGATATGACCGGTTGTTGAAATTCTTGTGGGCTTTATTACACGTAGACCTAAACAAAACTATAAAGAATATAAAAGAAAATTGTTAGAGCGGATAAATGAGTGATCCCATGGAAAATGATCCTCCATATAGCCACCCTGACATGAAGATACTTATATATATGAAATAGGCCAGCATAGAAACCATCCATATTAAAACAGCGGCAGAAGAGGTAGCCTGCTGAAATCTTGCTAAGCAAGTCAATGAGTCTATAAGTTACACCATCCCAATTATATGATATATAAATGAATGCAGAGATGAGGTAGATGTAAAGTGTAAAGTCAGAAAAAGCCCAATCAAAATAAAGAATGCAGTGGAATAAACCCCATATTAGTATCCATATCAATAGTTGGCAAAAAAAAATTGTAAGGGAAGAAAACAAAACCAAAAGCAAAAAATAATAAGGATAATGAGCGATAGCAATGGTGGATTAAAGACAGAGAATCGAGATCAACAAAAATGAAAGGCGTGACATAAGGCGGCGGTTGGTAGTACCACCTTAATAATAGAGATTGTATTCCAAGGTAAGCGGCATAAACTGGCGATCAGGATGGAAAATCGGGAGCCCAAATAGGATCCACATTAGAATCGAGAAAATATGACGGTTGATAGCAAGACCAAAAATAGCCCAGAACAGACAGCGAAAACCAAAAAAAGGGATGTAGAGGCGCATTCAAAGGCGATCAGAAATAGGATCAATAGTAGAATCGAGAAAAACATAATGACAGATAAAAGAGAAAAAAAAAATTTGAGCGGCGGCAAAACGACAATAAAGACACATAGATATTGCATTCCAAGGAGAAAGCGGCCAATTCGAACCAGTTAGGAATATAGAAAGGTAGTGTAGATCACAGTTATCAAAAAAAAATACGAGAAATAGCAAGGGCAATCAGGAAAAACAACCCCAACAAAATAGTTAGTGCGACATTGGAACCCCGGAGGATAGATCAAAAGCAGGGATACAAATTAGGATCCACATTAGAATCTAGAAAAACAAGACAACAGATAACCAAGATAAAAAATTAGCCAAGGTAGTAGTAGCAGGCAACCTTGACCAAGGCGAAGGGAACAATCTGCAAAGACCTAGCAAAGGTTAGAAACCTAGTAGATGAGCATAGTACCATAGATCGGAAAATACAGCCGGACACCAATGACCAAAACAATCGAAATAGCATAATCGAAAGAGCATCTGAAGAAGGCAACATGTTAAAACCCTTATCAATATCCAAAGCGACATAGCCAGAACATAGGAAAAGGGCGCAACCAACCAAAAGGCACCAAATGAATACAATCTACATCCTGAGTTGCACCATTGGGACCAAAAATCGATAATCTAGATTAACAAACAACCAAGATAGCAAGACAACAAAAAAGCAGCGGCCATAATACCACCCAATCGGCATCATGCATTACACGATAGCACAAACCTAAGATCGAGAGAATAGAGACAACAGGTAATGAAGAACATAACTACGGTGATGAACAACGGACAAGAACAAC
Organism: Cymbidium sinense; assembly: GCA_021442155.1. Taxonomy (NCBI): domain Eukaryota; kingdom Viridiplantae; phylum Streptophyta; class Magnoliopsida; order Asparagales; family Orchidaceae; genus Cymbidium; species Cymbidium sinense. The sequence continues at coordinate 359,248,347 of CM038214.1, read as the reverse complement.
AGGCTTTTCAGAGCCAACCCCAGTGAGAGAGGTTATTGCGATAATGGAGCCCCACAAAAGATCAAAAGTGGATTCAAATGAGTATCATCATTAGAATCAAAAAATAAGACAACGGTAACCAAGGAAAAAACCAACCGGGATATAAATTACAACAACATTCAAGATAGGAAAGGACAGTTGGCCATAAAGCCCACAATCGAGTAGACAAAGCCATAACAACCAAGTTGATATAGCATAATAATAGGTATCTTGAATCTCGACAATCAGACGGCAAACACCAAAATCCTCGAGCGACAATGTCAAAACAACTTCGAGCATAGGACCCGAAGTCCTACGACCAGAGGATTGAGCCAACATAGGAGTCTGAAAAACCAAGGCGGCAAAAAATCCAAGACAAGAAACAACCAAAACAATAAGAACCGGTTGCCATAAAGCCACCCATCAGGATAAATATTGCAATAAAATAAGTTTAACGCAAGAAGATGGAAAGCAACAACAAATAAAGTAAAATAATGAATTAAGTTGATAGGCATATAATAAACCATTAAGGGGTTCAAGAAAAATCCACCGACAAGCTTCAAAGAGTTCTTTGAGCATACAGAAAAAGCCCAGGCGAAGATGGAGTATTAATCCAGTTGACCAACAACCAAGGCGGTTAATACCAACAAGGAGGTCCACCCAAAAGCATTAGTAAAGAACCAAGAAATCGGATGGATAATCTAAGATCTCGAAATGAAAATCCTTTAAGTAACTCAAACTGTTGAGAATGGGACATAAGTCAGCAATAATAGCCGATAGCCTAAGTTAGCTTAAGTTGCGAGATAAGAAACCCCAAATTATCCATGTTAACGGTCCGCAAGTGTTTGGGTAAGGTGAGTTGATCAAAGAAAATGATACTATCGATCTTGGCAAGGTAGTCCTGCATTTCCTTCCCGCTAAACATGAGTGATGTTAAAATTCAAGCGGGAAGAGAGAGCTCTAGTGTGCTTGAGGAGATAGTACAATTCAGATCTTTGCTCATTTTGGTGGAAGTCAAAAGATCAATCAATGAGAAGAGCATCCGCAATCAATCAAATATTGAGCAAGCCATTTTGGAGGCAAATCTCAAGTGCTTTGTGAGCGCCATAGCTTCGATAAATGGAGCAGTCGAGTAAGGGGATAAACAAAAGCACATAGTACTATACCCTTTGAATTCCTGAAAATGCCACCACAACCAAAGCCATTATGGGAAATAGAGCCATCAGTATTAATTTTAATAATGTGATCAAGAGGTTTTTCCAATAAAAAATTATGTTATTTGGACAATAAGGTTGGTGCGGGAATAAAACCAGTTTATTGGCCAAATTTACATCCTTTGAATTGTAATGAATAAGATTGGCTTTAAATAAGTCATAAATTTTATTTTTAGTTCTAGCAATAATTCTCACGTGGTTCATAGAGATCCCACGATGTTTTGCGTCATTTTGATTCATCCATATGAACTAGATAAGAGTGATAGAAGATATTATCAAAATAGACTTCAAGAAGTTGATATAAAGTAAGAGAGCCATTGAAATTGGATGTTAAAAGTTCATCATACCAAATCAAAGTTTTTTGAAGCAATGGCCCCATTAACAAAAACATGATTAACATTCTCAATATGGAAACAACATTGACATTTAGAGGGTAAATGAAAACCTTTTCCCACACCAAGGAATCAACAGGATAAAATTTTTAGAATACAAGTAAGAACAGAATAAGTAGGGATATTGTTATTCCAAAGTTTAGAGAACACATAGGAGGAATCATGAGTATCTTTAATGTGGAGCCACACATTTTGAGGTTGAAATCACCATTATGTGAGAGCTTAAAGAGAATCATCTTGATTGGTGATAGGAATAGTAGAAACCATATTCAAGAAAGTAAAAGGGATAAAATCGCAAGCTTACTATTGTTCCACTTGTTGTTATGCCGAAAGAGTTTACTCTAATAGCGGTGGAATGGGTGGAGTAAGTCATCAATGGATCCACTCCCAGTTATCTTGCCAAAAGAAAGAAGTGCCGAGTTAATGCCCAAAAATTAAGGATTCAACATCCCATTTGTGAGAACAAAGTCTTTTCCAGGAGAATCACCCACTTAAAGGGACAAATGAGGGGTGTTTACCGGCAATATTAATCATGAAATTAGCCCAAAGACTATGATTACTCCTAAAATTCCACCGAGTTTATAGGAAAAGGCATTGATAGCTTCTTTTGGATTTACAACCAAGACCACCTTCGTCAAAAGTGCCACAACTTTTAAACTAAGAGGTCCAGTGCATTTTTTTAGAAGAGGTATTGGATCCCCAAAAAAATTTGTTTAGGAGACGCTAAATTCTATTGATGATAGAAATGGTCGGCACAATGGTTTGGATGAGATATAAAAGTATGGAATTAAGAGTGCTCTTAATCAAGGTAAGCCTACAACCAAAAGTGAGTAAATGAAATTCCCAAACCAAAATTTTATTAGATATTTTCTGAATAAGGTCATCAAAAGATGAGATCTTTTGGCCTTTAAAAGCGAGCCGAGATAATTAATGGGAAGTTGACTATGCTTAAAATTAGTAATTTTGGAGATTTAATTTAGTCTATTGGTAGGAATCTTAGCTGAGGGAATAAACCAGCATTTTGTTTCATTAAGGAAGAGTCCACTAACTTTGCCAAAGTCATTTAAGAGATTCTTAATAGTTTTAACATGTTGAAGAGAAGCATTGCAGAAGATTATAATCATCAAAGCTAAAATGAGAAATGAGGAAACCACCATGACTTTATAAACCATGTTAGGTTTTTAATGAAAAGATCATTGAGGGTCCTCGAAAGATATTCAACAACAATGATAAAAAGAGAAGGAGAAAGAGGGTCACCTTGACGCAAACCATGGCTCGAAGTAAAGAAACCAAGGGACTCACCATTTATGATAAGAAAACCACGTTAGTGATACAACTTTTATAAGCGGATAAAATTATCGAGAAACCAAACAAATGTAAGATTTGAAAGAGAAAATCCCATGAGAGGTTGTCAAAGGCTTTAGAGATGTCCAGTTTGAAGAGAATATTACCTCCTCTGGAAGAAACATCAATGTCGTGAACCAACTCTTGAGCGAGAATATTATCGATATGGCTCTATTTTTTTGAAGCCGTTTGGTTGGGAGATGATTTTAGTTAGCAAGGGCTAATCCTAATTAATTTAGCAATGAGTTTTTTGGAAAAGGTGCAAAGACTAACAATAGGTAAAATCACCCCAGATTAGGGATTATTGGTTTTGGGAATAAGGATAATAGAAGTACTTGCAAAATATCTGAATAGAATGCCATCAAAGAAATCAATAACATCAACAAGATCGATTTAATAAAAGGCCAACAATGCTGAAAGAAATGAGTCTTAAAACCATCGCCGCAATGTAATCGTTCATGCTATTGAGAGTACTTACGCTTTCGAGGGACGATAGTGAAGCAAATGGTTATCCTCATTGCTAATCATAGAAGGGATTAGATGGGTGTTGAAGGGGGTTTCTAATGAAGGATTAGAGTTTAATAAATTTTGAAAGTGATGTATGACAGATTCCTTAATTTCATTGTTATCGCTATCCATCATTAGAGTTCTTAATTTTCTTAATCGAGTTTAAAGCTTTCTGTTTATTGCAAATAGCATGGAAATACCTAGTGTTTCTATCGCCATCAGCAATATGTTTGCTAGCAGCTTTTTGATGCCAATAGGTTCCTCCATATTTTGGTAATTAATCAAGCTATCTTTGGCAATGCTCAACTCATCAAGCTTACTAGGATCAGTTAAGACCTCTTCAAGAGAACAAACCACTTGTTCCATAGCTTTAAGATTGGTAAAAAAGATTTTAAAATATGCTTGTTCCACCAATTGAGGTTTTGTTTAAGCCTCTTGAGCTTAAGCCAAAGCCGAATCATGCCTTTAACAGAATTATCCAAGTGAACAGGAGCCATCCAATTAGTGAAAACAACATTAGTGAAATCGCCATGTTGGGTCCACATATTTTGGAATCTAAAAGGTGAGGGAGTAGAAGGGTTAAGGGGGGAGTTTTGATAGAGATCAAAAGAGGAGCATGATCAGACAAAGTTCTGCTCAAATGCTCAACAAGTAAGAGGCCATTGATTGATCCAAAGAGAATTAAAGAGGGTCCCGCCAAGATGCCAAAGTCTAGAGTTATGCCATGTGTAATCGTAATCAAAAACCAATGTCAATCGGATTGCAATCTAGATCATATTAGAGAAGTCTTCCATGGAATGGAGGTTAGAGAACATCCTCCCTCCTTTCAAGAAGCAATGATAGTGTTGAAATCACCCCAACCAACCAGTGGAAGGTTAACCGAGGAGGTGAAGGTTCTTAAGTGATTCCAAAGGATATTTCCTACCCTCTATTACAAGAAGCATAGATAAAGGAACCAAAAGCAAAACTCACCTAATGAGATTTTGACATTAACCAATTGATCAAGATCATCGATGATGGAAATGGTGATGGAATTATTCCAAAAAACCAAATTTTATTATTAAGATTGAAGAAGAAATTTTGAAATCCAAGCATCTAGCAACATGGGCAATCTTGGAAGAGTTAATGAAAGGCTCAATAATAACAAGAAATTTGATGTTATGAGTGCAGAGGCTCTAACATGGTTGTGAAAGGGAGAGTCCCACAATCCTGGATATTCCAAATAAGAAAATTAATCATAATAAAAAAACCAAAAGGGAAAAGGTAAGAAAAAGAGGAAACAAAAAAAGGAAGAGAGGAGGACATAATTATTTGTGAGGTGTTAGAGAAGAATGTGTGGTTCTAGTGAAGTTATTATTAGTCATTTTGGCTTTATAAGATTTTTTTAATAACAATTTGGAAGGGTCTATCAATATCCAAAGTATCTCCATCAGAAAGGGATTGGTTTTTGGTATCCATAATAGGAGCAGTATCAGTCAATGTTTTAGTAGTGGTGATTTCTCCTTCTTGATCGAGTTAAGAATGAGAAATTTGGATTGCCGAGTATCAGAGAGAAGTAGAAGGGGAGGTTCTTGCACCATTAATAGTACAAATATCATTTTCATTTGATGCATATCGTGATTTTGGTCTGACACCAAAGGATCAACATTATTTTGATCCAATATAAGATTCCATTCAAATTATCATTAATTCAAATGAAGCAAAGGATTGTCATGAGAAGCCAAATTATTACAAGTAGGAGTAGTGCTAGGTAAGTTATCATTAGTTTAAGCACACACCTCAATAGTAGTATTTATACCAAGCTCAGAATGTTTTTCATTAGACAAATCAGTAGGTAATAAAGGGGTAGGTGTAGGAGGGTGAATTCCATTATGAGTAGCTTTAGGCACATAAGCTAACTTATTGGTTTTCCTAGTTCCAAGAGAGGTATTAGTATCCTGTGGTCTATTCTTTTTAAGGTTTGGGTGTAGCACAAAGCATTTAGAATGATCATGACCATGGATCTTACAAAGGAGTGCAAAAGACAAGGAAATTTTCAAATTCTACTTCGATTATATCAATTTTTTTCAACCATCCAAACTTCTTTGGGGTATTTTTTGGTAATGTCAATCTAAACCAAGATACGTGCAACAGATGGCTGAGATCTAGCGGGGTTTGATCAATTTGAAGGGTCTACCAAATAGAGCACCAACCGAAAAACTTGGTGAGTAACATAGTGAATTCTCATGTTGGGAAAAGCAAGCCATAAAGGAACAATAGGGGATTCTTTTGACATCAAAAGGGGTGACCATTTCAAGAGCCGCATTTGACAATTATACACAAAATAGGATGACGCAAAGACTCGAGAATAATCTAAATCATTTGATAACTGAATGAGGATATGTCAAGGATCAATCAGCCCAATAGTGAAGACTCCCAAAAGCTTTAAGCTATGGAAGAATGATCGATATTATCTAGTAGGGCACTAGAGAGAATTTACCAACCAAAGAGAACTCAAAGGCTTAGCTAATTTCTCCACATCCCGTCGTAACACATGACAAATGCAAGAATCACCTAAAATGAGGTTAGAAATTAACATTAGAGTTAGGGATCTTACGAAAGAGCATCTTAAAGGACTTGATAGCACATTAACAGATGAAATCGATCCAAAGTACCTTTAGATCGAGCAAAGCGCGATCCGTGAATGACAAGATCGATTGTGTGGAGAGCGATGCCTCTGCCATTGAATGATCCAGAGAGTCACATAAGCAACCAAGCCAAGAGAGGAAGCGCAACCAAGCAAGAAATAAATCAATGATGAGGAGCCCAAAATGCATCAAACCTAGAAAATTGCACGGGAACACAAAATCGCTAGAGAGGGAGCGCAGCTGAGAGGAATCGGGTTTTTTGAGGTTTTTTTTAGGGGTTTAGGGTTTAGGGTTTAAGGTTTAAGCTTTAAGGTTTAGGGTTTTTAAGGTTTAGGGTTTAGAATTTAGGGTTAGTTTAGGGTTTAGGGTTTAGGCATTTAGGGTTTAGGGTTTATGGTTTAGGGTTTAGCATTTAGGGTTAGGGTTAAGGATTAGGGTTCAAGGTTTAGGGTTTAGGTTTTAGGGTTTAGGGTTTAGGGTTTATTATTTAAGCTTTATGGTTTAGTGTTTTTAGGCTTTAGGCTTTACAGTTTTTTAGGGTTTAGTGTCTAAGATTTAGGGTTTAGGTTGTAGGTTTTCAGGTTAAGGTTTAGGGTTTAGGGTTTATGGTTTAGAGTATACGATTTAGGGTTTAGATTTTAAGGTTTTTTAGGGTTTTTTTTTATGTTAAGCCCCATGTAGGGGAATTTTATTGCACAAAAAGTAGGTTACAAGTCCTTAAAAGGGATAAACTCTAGAACTGCTATTCAAAGAGCTACAATCAGCTTAAGGAGTAAATCCCCTTTCTAAGTACATCCAAAAGCAAAAGAAGACCTTAAAGTTATCAAAAGATACAAGTAGATAAACATAATAAGCCAAAGAAAGGTTAGGGCCATTGCTCTGAGGAACTTGAGAATGCATGACAATATGGAGCAAACTTGCAAGAGAGAATCACCTGTAAAATAGGACAAGGGAGAATCACCTGCAAAATATCAATCAAAAAGTGATTAGAATAGTTAAGAAAATACAGATAAAAGGATGAATGAAAACAACATAATATGAGAATGATAGTAAGGAATTGAGATTGAGAAGGCTCCGGCTCAGTCACACCAAGTTGGGGCAGATGTAAATATGCGCATCCAAACTTCAGCAGAAGGATTACATCACAAGAGCTACTACCAAACCAAAAGAGAGTGGAATCCTCACAGCCATCATAGCCAACAAACCTGCGAGAAGATAATAGCCAGTTGTTGAAAGTCTTGTGGGCTTTATTACCTGTAAACCTAAACAAAACTTTAAAGAATATAAAGAGAAAATTGTTAAGGGCTGATAAATGAGTGATCCCATGCCGGAAAATGATCCTCCATATAGCCACCCTGACATGAGGATACTTATATATATATGAAATAGGCTAGCATAGAAACCATCCATTGGAAAACAGCAGCAGAAAGGGGTAGCCAAATCGCTAAGCAAGTCAATGAGTCTATAAGTTACACCATCCCAATTATATGATATATAAATGAATCGCCGTAAGTATAGCCTTGAGGTAGATGTAAAGTCAAAATGAGCCCAATCAAAATAAAGAATGCAGATTGGAACAAGCCCCTTATTAGTATCCATATCAAAAGTTGGCAAAAAACAATTGTTAGGGAAGGAAACAAAACCAAAAAGTAAAGAAAATACCCAATAAGGATAATCAGAACAGCAGCTCCAGTAGCAACAAGCTGGACTAAAGACCAGAGAAAATAGATCAACAAAAAATGAAGGCAACAAGACAGCAAAAGATAGTAGCAGTTGATAGTACCACCCTTTAATAATAGAGATTGTATTCCAAGGAAGCAAAGACAAACCTGACTGATCCTAGATGGGAAAAATTGGGAGTCCAAATAGGATCCACATTAGAATCCAAAAAACATGACAACAGATAACCAAGACCAAAAAATAGCCAGCAAAGAAGAAACAAGACAACAAATCAAGACATCAAGGGACCGCATAGAGATTGCATTCCAAGACATCCCCAAATAGGATCCACAGAATCCAAAAAAAACATGACAAGATAACCAAGAGAAAAAAATGGCCAAGGCAAAGAATCAAGACAACCAAGACACATAGGGACAAAGATATAGATTGCATTCCAAGGAGAAAGCAAAGACAAGCCCAACCCAGTTGGGAATAGAAACAGTAAGGGTAATGTAGATCACAGCTATCAAAAAATAGACAATACCCCAAATAGAAATATCAAGGGCAATAAGAAAAATAACCCCAACAATAAAATAGTTAGTGCAAAGATTGGAACCCACCGTAGGGATAGATCAAAATAGGGATACAAATTAGGGATCCACATTAGAATCCAAAAAACAAGACAAGCAATAGCACACGTAACTGAACGAGGGTTTTTGGGAGGTTTTAGGGTAGTTAGGTTGTTATTTAGGTTAATTAGGGTAAGCTAGTTTGGGCCTAGGATTTTATTTTAAATAACTAAATCATTTAAGTTTATTTTAGATTTATTTTATTTTATTATTAGATTTATTTTTGATTTTATTTTAGGTTTTTTTTATTAGGTTTATTTTTATTAGTTTAGTATTTTATTTTATTTTATTTATTTATTTCTGTTTTAATTTATTTTAATTTAGGCTCATTTATCTTTTAGTTGTCTTTTATTTTATTTTATTTAAGAAGTATTTTTTATTTTTTTGTAGGTTTTAATTTTAATTCATTAGGTTTTAGTTTGCTCAGGGCTCAGGATTTAGCATGTTTATTTTGGTTTTATGATTTAGGATTTAGGGTTTATGGTATCTTAGGTTTAGGGTTTAGGTATTTTAGGTTTAGGCTCAGTAGGTTTAGGGTTTAGGGTTTGTGGGTTTAGGGTTTATGATTTAGTTTGGGTGTGGTCTTGGGTTAGTTAGAGTTCACATAGTGGTTTGGTTTGTTTAGGTTTTGTGGGTTAAGTTATTTTTAGGTCTGTGGATTTATAGAGATAGGGTTTAGGGTTTTTTTTAAATTAAGAAAAACCATATGTTTTAGGTTTATTTAATTTATTTTATTATTTATATTTTATTTTTTTATTTTATAAGTTTTTTATTTATTTTATTTAGTTTAATTTATTGATTTTTATTTTCTCTTTTAGTTTTTTTATTTAGAATTGTTTAGTTTATATTTTGTGAGTTTTATTTTATTATTTATGTTTAGTTTAATTTTATTCAAGTTTTGGTTTATTTTATTTTGGTTTACATTTAGGTTTTATTTAGTTTATTTTAGATTTTATTTTTAGTTTTATTTGTTTATTTTAGTTTATTTAATTTATTTTAGGTTTTTTGGTAGTTTAGTTTAATTAAGGTTTAGGTTTGGGTTAATTATTTAATTTAGTTTATTTTTAGGTTTATTTATTTTAGTTTTATTTTATTTTATTTAGTTTTGGTTTAGTTTTATTTTAGTTTAGGTTTAGGTTTTATTTTTATTTTTAGACTTTCTTTAGGTTTTTATTTTAGGTTTGGTTTATTTAGTTTTATTATTTATTAAGTTTATTTTATTTTTATTTTCATTTTTTTATTTAGTAAGTTTTATTTTTAGTTTATTTTTATAGTAGTTTAGGTTTTTTTTGCTTTATTTTAGTTTATTTTTATATTTTTATTTTTTAATTTTAGCTTAAGTTTAGTTTTAGGTTTTATATATATATTTATTTAATTTGGTTTTGGTTTTATTTATTTTATTTTTAGGTTTATTTTAGTTTTATAGGTTAGTAGTTTTAGGTTTAGGGTAGGTTAGGTTTAGGATTTTTTGATTAGGATTAGGGTATTTATGGTTTGTTTTTATTAGGGTTTTTTCCTTTAGTTTTTGGGAAGTATAGGTTTTATTAGTTTAGAGTCCAGGATAGGTTTTAGAGAGGTCAAGGGAGTTAGAGTTTTTTAAGTATTTAATTTTTTAGGTTAAAGTAGAGTAGGGTTAGTTGGTTTAATTGAAATTTAAGGTCAGATAGTAGGGTATGGATTCAGGGAGTAGTGGTATTTATTTTTGGTTTAGGATTAGCAGAAGTTTTTTGGTTTAGGGTTTAGATTTTAGATTTAGGGTTCAGGTAAGCAACCTGCAAGGATAGTAGCAAAATATTATAAGAACCACGAGAGCCTCACCAAAAAGGAATAACCAATTCAAGAGGAGCTAGAATTATGACATGGGTGACAACACTAAAAAGAGACAAACAATAGCTAAAAGGAAAACCATAAGTGCTCAGATCCTTCATCCACCAAATAGAAAAACCTAGCTTAACAACAAGACGGGTGGGGAGCAAGGCTTCCATCTAAGTAGGAAAAGGGTGTTCTACATCAAGAGGAGACCAACCAGGGGAAACCAAGAAAAACAATCAGAAAGACAAACCGCAGTTCTGAGGCCACCAAAGGAGCGAAAAAATAGCCAAAGTACCACTCCTCCAACCACCCAACTAGCCAAAACAACTAGTCCAACCACCATCCAAGAAACCTCCTAGCCAACCACCAATGAGAGAAGATCCAAGTTATCAAAATAAAAAAAACATCGATCAAGAACAACAACAATCATCAAACCAAAAAACATCCAATGGCCCAGAAGGTAGTGAAAGACAACAACCTCCAAACCTAATCAAGGCAAAGAAAAACCACCAGAAAGGTAGAAAAGCTAGAAAAGATATAGAGATAATTAGACATAACAAGCCAAAAGTAAAAAAAACAACAAGAAGAAAGACACCTAACCCACCACCAAGTAAGGCCAATAACAAGCACATCACCACAACCGCCATTTTAGAATAATACCCAAACCTAAAGCCACAGTAGTACAGGAGGAGGTCCAACACATAACTAAAGGAATCAAAACAAAAATAGTCAAACCAACCACCAACCCCTAGTCAACAAAATAGACTAGATAACAGTTTGGCAACCACCTCCACCATGCCAAAATCAAGGTAGAGATAAAACACTTAGAATAACCATCCAGCCAACCTAACTAGCAAAAATTGTTAGCCAACCTAGTTAGCCAACCAAGCCACATAGTCAACCACTACAGCAGTAGATATAATAGGTTTGTAAGTGAGCCAAAAATGAGGCAAAAACCATACAGAAAGAAATTCCTATAACAGCCAAAGCCACAACCTAGAAGAAGGAAATAGGAAATAGCCAAGGGAAAAAGTTGGTAAAATCCCAGCTAGATAGTTAGCAACCACCAAACTGAAAAAACCAAAACACTCTAGGTTACACTACCAAAAATCATCAGGGAGCAATAACCATTCCAGGACAAAAAAACAAGAGTTGAAAAACAAAACCCCAAATAGGTAAAATTAGAAGTTCACCACAACCTAAAGAGGGTTTAACAAGGCCAAAACAAAAACAAAAGATCATCAAAAAAATAATGATAAAACCAATCTAAGAATTTATAATATGAGATAAGAAAATCAAGTATTATCATTAACCAAACCTCTTAATAAGTTAGAAAAGTTTATAAAGTTAACTCAATCAAGTTTAAACAAAATTATCTAAATAATCATTACAAGCATTACCTTCATAAAGGATGTGGAAATTTTAAAATAAACCAGAAAGTAATTTTTGTATGATTAAGAAGATAAATAATTAGCATTCCCATTTCTATTGGAATTAAGGAAATCAAGCAAGAGAGCATCAACTTCAATCCGGATATGAGGAAACTTCTATTCAAATAAATTTCAATTGCTTTATTAACAACCATAAGCTCACAAAGAGAACATCGCTTTGAGAGGCAAAGCATAAAGTTAGTACCTTTAGATTCTCTAAGATACCACCACAACCATATTTATTGGAAGCAAAACCATCGTATAACTTTAATCACATTATCTTTAGGTTTAATCCAATGGATAATTCTAGCACCTTTCTAAGAGTCAAGATCAGACAAAATGATACCTAATTTTCTAGCTGCAGATTTGTAACCTCTAAAATGAATGTTACTAATAAGATTGGCATTAAAAAAAAGCTTGAATTTTTCTTTAGTTCTAGTGATCCTTTTATGTTTCATAGGAATACCTGATATTTAGCATCATTTCTATCCATCCGGATGAACCATAAAGGTAATAGCAATTAAAACTTTATATGACCTTTCAGATTTTGAAATAGGCTTCAAGAAGTTGATATAAAAAAAGGAACCATGAAAATAGTTGGAATTAAATAAATCATCATACCAAAACCATAATTTTGAAACAATATCACCATTTACAAAGACATTATTTACATTTTCAATATGAAAACAACAATAGCACTTCGAAGGTAAATAAAACCATTTAGACTAGAGAAAAGAGTCCAAAGGGATATAGTTATTCAAAATCCTCCAAGCTAAAATTGAATAAGAAATGGGAATGATATTGTTCCAAATTTTAATAAAAACATTAGAAGGGTGTTGTTTATCTCTAATAAAGTTCTAAACCTCTTTAAGAACAAAATCACCATTATGAGGAAGTTTAAAAAGAATTTGATCTGGTTTGCCAAAAATAATGGGAATATTTCTAAAGTTGTCAAATAGATAAATAAGGATATAGTTCTCAAGTTTGTTTTCATTTGATTATTAAAAAAGAATTAACTTTGATAGTAGTAGTAAGTGGGTACATAATTGGGTGTCAATCAAATTGCCAATCCAATTGTCTTGCCAAAAGAAAGAAGAACCCAACCGATACCCCAAGATTTTAATGATCAACCCATTTAATGGAACAAAGCCTTTTCCAAATTGGAGAGTCACCAAAATTTATAAGAGGGTGTTTTCCTTGATAATATTTTTTCATCATAAAATTAGCCTAAAGGCTTTCATTCTTTCTAAAATTCCACTAGAGTTTATGAGAGAAAGAAATGATAGCTTCATGAATAGGTTTGCAACCAAGAGCATCTTCACCCAAAGGACCACAACATTTATGCCAAGTTGCTCAATGCATTCTTTTGATAGAATTATTGAGCCCCAAAAAATTTGTTAAGCAAACAATCAATTCTGATAAGAGTGGCAGTGGAATAATAGTTTGAATCAAATAAAGAGGCATAGAGTTGAGAGTGCTTTAAGGATAGTGAGACCACCAAAGGATAGTAAATGGAATTCCCAAATAGATATTTTATTTGTAATTTTTTGAATTAACTCATCAAAAAGGTGGGAACATTTCAGGCCTTTAAAGAGCAGAGCACCCAAGTACTTAAGAGGTAAGTGTTGATGTTTAAAATTTGTGATATGAAGGATTTGATTGATTTTATTATTGGAGATACTAGAGGATGTGATAAAATAACTTTTTAGTTATAATCAAAGGCCACTTTCTACCAAATTTATTTAAAAATTCTAAGATGCGATGTGATGAGCATTGCAAAAAATAATGAAATCATCAAAACTTAGATGGAAAATAGGGAGACTACCAATAGTTCAATAGTACATACTAGGATATTTTAAGAATAAATCATTGATGCTCCTTGATAAGTACTCAAATAATAAATAAAGCGAGATAAGGGATCCCCTTGTCTTAAGCCATGGGAAGAGGGAAAGAAACCCAAGGCTTTCATTAAGCAAAATAAAACCATTATTAATACAATTTTCAATAAGAAGAGTTAATTTTCTAGAAAACCCAAATAAATTCAGAATATAAAAATTAAAATCCCAAGAGATGTTATTAATGGCTTTGGTAATATCTAATTTTAAAAGTATGTTGTCCCCTGTAGTCTTGCATCAAGATCATGAATTAATTCTTGGGTTAGTAAAATATTGTCAAAAGTAGATCTACCTCTAATAAAACTAGTTTGGTTTAGATAGATATTATATTGAGTAAAGGACTAAGTCTATTTGTAAAGATTTTGGAAATTAGTTTATTGAAAAGGTGCAAAGACTAATAGGTCTAAAATCACCCAAAAGTCCGGTTATCTTTTAGGTATGAGAATAATAGAAGTACTAGAAAATATCTGGGAAAAGAATTACCATTAAAAAAATCAATCACTACCCTCAATCAAATCATTTTAATGATAAACCAGATTTTGAAAAATTGAGTCAGAAACCCTCTGACCAGAACACAATAAAAATTCATGCTATTAAGAACTTTAAAATTTTATCTTCATTAGGCACGATGGTAAACAAATCATTATCATCATTATTAATAATAGAGGGAATCAAGTACGATTTGGAAATTGCTTCATAAGTGTAATTCTTAGTAAGAATATTTCTAAAGTAATCAATCACCAAATCCTTAATATCATTTTTTTCCATAATCCAATCACCATTTTCATTTTAAAATTTTAGATTATTATTCAAGGCTCTCTTTTTATTAACCAAAGCATGGAAATACCTAGTATTCCTATCACCATCTGCAATATGTTTACTAGCAGCTTTTTGGCACCACTAAGTCTATTCCATATTTTAGAAATTGACAAGTTTATCTTTAGCCTCAGTCAACTCTATAAGCTTAGAAGGATCCATAAGATTTCAAGATCACAAACCAACATGTCCATGTCTTTAATATTAGCAAAAGGTTTTAAAATAATGCTTGTTCCACCAACCCAAATTTTGTTTAAGTCTTTTAATTTTAAACCAAAGTCTATTCATCCCCTAAATGAATTATCGGATGTAAAGGGGCCTTCAATTTTAGTGACAACATCAATGAAATCAATATGCTGAATCCACATGTTCTGGAATCTAAAAGGAGAGGAGTTATTAAGTCTATTAGAATTATCTTTAATAGAAACTAGAAGAGGAGCATGATCAAACAAGGTTCTGCTTAAATGATCAATATAAGTAATAGGCCATTGAGTAATCCAATGAGTATTAAAAAGAATCATGTCCAACCTTTGCCAAAGTCTAGAGTTTTGCCAAGTGTAATTAGAACTCAATATCAACCAAATTACAATCAAAGGTCATATTGGAAAATTCTTCCATAGAATGAATATTGGGAGAGCAATTATCACTCCATTCAGATGAAAAAGAATAGTATTGAAATCACCACCCACAAACCAAGGTTTGTTGACCGAGTTAGCAAAATTCCTCAAATTGTCCTAAAGGAGATTTTGACTAGATCTATAATAAGATGCATAAACAAAAGATCCCAAAACACAATAGTCTCCATAAAGAATTTGTGCATTAACAACTTGTTTAAAATTATCAATAATAGAAACCTCAATGAAATTCTTATAGAAATACTGAATCTTATTACTAACATTGGAGTAAAATTTATTGAACCCAATCATTCTAGCAACATGGTTAATTTTATTATCATGAATAAGAGGTTCCAAAATAATGAGTAAAGAAATATTATGAATGCGATAAAGATTTCTAATGTGATTGTGAATAGAGAGGGTACCAATCCCCCTAACATTCCAAACAAGAAAATTAATCATAATAAAAAGAAAAGGGGGGTGAACAAGGGTTAATTAAGAGAGGAGTGGGAGGCTTTAGCCGATCTAGTGTTTTTGGACAATTTGAAGGGTAATTTTTAACACTTTTTTTTCTTTTTAGCATGATAAGTTTGAAAACCATTTTCTTTTCCCTAATCATCATCAGTAAGATTTAGTAACATTGGTCACCAATTTGGAGACTTCTCCAAGTGTTTATGGGGAAATTCACACTCTTTCAAATCTAGATTAAGTTGAAAAGAAGGATTAACATGAATATCAAGATTTAAAATGAGAGACTGTGACAATTTAGAACCATTTAAAGCACAAATAGTTAAATCTGGATGATAAATATTTTCAGCATGGTCAACATCATTTAAATCCTCTTTGAAAACTTCATTTTTATTGATCAAAGCCAGCATAGATGTGGAGATAGAATCAAAGGAAACATAATCATCATCCAATATTTTTGAAAAAGTTTTATTCTCGACATTAAAAATGTTCAACTTGAAAGAAGAGATAAGAGGTAATTCATCCTTCCAAATTTGAAAATCAGCCGAAGCCATATCAAGTAGGTGCCAAAATTGGTTCAATAGAATAACCTTGATATTCAATGAATCAACCTCAATTGCATCCTTTAAACCATTCTTAGGATCCAAGGCTATTTTTTGAACATATGTAGGGATCAGCTTATGACTAAGAGCAAGATTTTTTTGGGAGGATTTCACTTTTTTAAATGGGGATGGAGAATAGAACATTCTAAATGATCGTGGCCATGAATTTTATAATGAAATTTTTTTTTGGAAGATTCTCCAATTCAACCTTTTACGAATACCCATATTTTTCAAAGAAAATCCAATCTTCATTATGATATTTTTCAATTATGTCTATTTCCACTAGATCCAAGCCCAAAGATTGCTCAACAGCTTGATTGAGTTATAAAGGCGACAAAAAAGAGCCCCAGTAGTAAAAAGCACATGATGAGTAACAAAATGGATGTGCATATTAGGAAGAGATAACCACACAGGGTCAATAGTAGATTCCTCCTTAATGTTAAAAAGGGGTGACCACTTCAGTAAGTGCATTTTATAATTAAAGATGAGGTAAGAATGCCGTGCAAAAATACATGAATAATCTAGAACATTAGAAAGTTGTATCAAAATATGCGAATGGTTAATAAGACCAATGGAAAAGGCATCACATTTTAAGATTATGAAAATAAGGTGTGGATCTTATCCAAATTTGGATGATGTAAAGAAATTTTTGACAAGAGGGAATTCAAAAGGTTTTGTCAATAATTCAACATCCACATTAGAGCACTAATAGCCAAAAACCAGAAAAGAGATCAAAATGAAATTAATTGATTCAATAGGTGAGAAGCCTTACCAAAGAGCACTTCCTTAAAGTATTTAGTAGAAGATGATGTAATAAGGCCGCCAATCTCCAAAGTGTCGATCTATAAGCATCCAAAATTTGAGGTGGAGCCAAAAGAAATGAACTCATCGTAGTAATTACAAAAGATGAAGCATCACACAATCGGCCAGATGTCGATCAAGCTCTAGAATTTGGCCAAAATTGAAGAAGATCAGAGATCCTAGTGGGATGCGACCAAGATGGAATCAAGAATGCTAGAGAGAAAGAGCTGGGAGGGGGGGGTGGGGAGGAGGAGGGCTTTAGGTTTTGGTTTAGTTTGGGATTAGGTTTAGTTTAGTTTAGGTTTATGGTTTAGTTTAGGGTTTTTTGGTTTAGGCTCAGTTTAGGGCTAGGATGTTTGGGTTAAAAGAGGTCAGGTTTAGGTTTGGGAAGGGTGTGGTGGAGTTTGGGGTTTAGGCTAGGGTTTAGAGTAGGTTTTAGAGTTTAGTGGGTTGCAGGTGGGTAAAGTTTAGGGTTTAGGTTTTTTTATTTTTATTAAATTACAAAAGGTAGGTTCATTTAGTTTATTTTATGTATTTTGGTTTATTTTATTTTATTTATTTAAGTTTTAAATTATTAGTTTATTTTAGGATTTATTTTAGTTTTTGGTTTATTTTAGGTTTAGGTTTAGGTTTATGTTTATTTTACTTTAGTTTTATTTTATTTAATTTTAGGTTTCAATTTTATTTTTATTTTAGGTTTAGGTTTATTTTATTATTTTAGGTTTAGGTTTTATTTTTTATTTTTTTTTTTTATTTTTTTAGTTTAGGTTTAGGTTTTATTTTAGTTTATATTTTAGTTTAGGGTTTATTTAGTTGTAGATTTAGGGTTTGGGTTTAGGATTTTTTAGTTTAGTGAGTTTAGGGTTTGTGGTTTAGGGTTTAGGTTTAGCATTTAGTGTTTAGGGTTAGGTTTAGGGTTTAGGGTTTAGAGTTTTTTATTTTATACTATTTTAAATTTAAGAGTTTATTTAGTTTATTTTTTGTTTATTTTAGTTTATTATTTTATTTTTTATAGGTTTATTTTAATTTTATTTAGTTTTATTAATTTATTTTAGGTTTATTTATTTTAGTTTATTTTTTTTAGTTTAACTTTTAATTGTTATTTTTTAGGTTTAGTTTAGGTTTTATTTTATTTTTTTAGGTTTTGGTTTTAAGTTTTATTTTAGGTATATTTTATGTATTATTTTTTTAGTTTAGGTTTAGGTTTTTTATTTTAGTTTATTTTATTTTATTTATTTAGGTTTAGGTTTAGGTTTCATTTATTTTAGTTTAGTTTATCTTAGTTTAGGTTTATTTTATTTTTATTTTAGGTTTAGGTTTTTTTAGTTTAGGGTTTAGGTTTTATTTTTTATTTATTTTTAAGTTTATTTTATTAGGTTTAGGTTTTATTTTATTTTATTTTAGGTTAATTTTATAATTATTTTAGGTTTCATTTTTATTTTATTTAAGTTTTTTATTTTTTAGTTTTGTTTAGGTTTTTATTTGTGTTATTTTAGTTTAGTTCTTATTTTTTATTTTATTTTCTTTTAGGTTTAGGTTTAGGTTTAGTTTTAGTTTATGTTTTATTTTATCTTATTTTTTTCATTTTATTATTTTAGTTTAGGTTTTTTTTATTTATTTTTAGGTTTTATTTAGTTTAGGTTTAGTTTAGCTTTTTTTAGGGTTTAGGGTTTAGGGTTTATTTTAGGATTTTATTTTAGGTTTATTTTAGGTTTTATTTTTTTTTTAGTTTAGGTTTAGGTTTATTTTAGTTTATTTTATTTTATTTAGTTTAGGCTTAGTTTATTTTAGATTTAGGTGGTTTTTATTTTAGTTTAGTTTTAGGTTTATTTATTTTGTTTGTTTTATTTTATTTTAGGTTTAGATTTTTTTAGTTTTGTTTTATTTATTATTTATTTTGGTTTTATTTTAGGTTTATTTTTTAATTTTGGTTTATTTTATTTTATATTACGTTTAGTTTTATTTTATTTAGGTTTTTTTTATTTGTTTATTTTATTTTTTAATTTAGTTTAGGTCTTTATTTATTTATTTTAGTTAATTTTTTATTTTTTTTTTTTGTTTAGGTTTGGTTTAGTTTAGGTTTTTTATTTTATTTTATTTTTATTTATTTAGGTTTAGGTATTTTATTTATTTTATTTTAGGTTATATTTTCTTTAGGTTTATGTTTTTTTAGGGTTTAGGGTTTAGGGTTTAGGGTTTTGGGTTTTAGGTTTAGGGTTTAGGGTTTAGATTTGGTTTAGTTTAGGGTTAGGTTTAGGTTTAGGGTTAGTTTTGGGGTTTAGGGATTAGGGTTAGTTTTTATTTTATTATTTATATTGTTTTAAATTTAGGTTTAGGTTTATTTAGTTTATTTTTATGTATTTTGGTTTAATTTATTTTATTTTGATTTAAGTTTATTTTTTATTTTAATTAGTTTAGTTTTAGTTATTTTAGGTTTATTTATTTGGTTTAGGTTTTTTATTTTTAATATATTATTTAGGTTTGGGTTTAAGTTTATTTTTTTTTATTTTATAGTTTAGTTTTTTTTCTATTTATTTTTTAGGTTTCAATTTTCTTTCTTATTTTTTAAGTTTAGGAGTTTTTTTAGGTTTAGGTTTTAGTCTTTATTTTAGGTTTATTTTTGGTTTTATTTTATTTAGGTTTAGGTTTATTTTAAGGTTTTAATTTTTTAGTTTAGGTTTATTTTATTTATTTTAGATTTTGAGGGTTTTTTTTTAGGGAAACCCCATGTAGGGGGTATTTTATTGCCACAAAAAGAGGGTTACAAGGTCCTTAAGGGGATAAACTCAGAACTACGCTCAAGAGCTACATTAAGGAGTAAATCCCTATCTAAGTACATCAAAAGCAAAAGAAGGCATTAAAGTAATCAAAAGATACAATTAGATTAACATAAAAAGCCAAAGGAAGATTAGCCAATGCTCTCGTGAGAATGCATGACACTATGGAGCAAACCTACAAGAGGACAAGAGAGAGAGCTATAAAATGTAAAGAAAGAAATTAGATTAAAATAAATATCTGACATAATGATAGCATAATCGAGAATGATAGTAAAGAATTGTGATAGAAGGCTCAAGCTCGGTCACACTAAGTTAGATGCAAATATGCGCATCCAAACTTCAGCAGAAGGGTTACATCACAAGAGCTACTACCAAACCAAAGGAAGTGAAATCATCACAACCATCATAGCCAACAAACCTGTGAGAAGATAACAGCCAGTTGTTGAAAGTCTTATGGGCTTTATTACCTGCAAACCTAAACAAAACTATATATAATATAGAGAGGAAATTGCAAAGGGCAGAAAGATAAGGGGTCCCATGCAAGAAAATTATCATCAATATAGTCACCCTAACATGAGGATACTTATACATATGAAATAGGCCAGCATAAAAACCATCCACAAGAAAATAGCAGAAGAGGTAGCATCGAAATCTTGCTAAGCAAGTCGATGATCCTAGTAACACCATCCCAACATATGATATATATATATATATATATATATATATATATATATATATATATATATATATATATATATATACAATATATATATATATATATATATATATATATATATATATATATATATATATATATATGAATCTCAAGAGTGTGAAGCAAAGTCGAAAATGAGCAAATCATAGTAATGAGTGATGTGAACAAACCCTTAATGATATCCATAATAATAGTTGGAAAAAATAAAGGCGCATATACCAAAAACAGCAAATAAAGATAGTGAACTTCGACTGAGCATGATAAAAAATTGGATAATCCAGATCAACAAATAACCAAGACAACAAAATAGAAAATGACAGCAGCTGTCCAAAGACCACCCATTCAGAATAGACATTGCATTCCAAGGAGATAGCAGCATAAGCCTAACTGAACCCAGATGGGAATAGAAACATCAGCAGTTAATATAGATCATATCGGAAATGAAGCATAACCCAAACACAAATAGCAAGGGTAATAAAGCCAACCAACAACAAAATAGTTAGTGCAACATTGGAACCCACAGAGGATAAATCAAAATGGGGATTCAAATTAGGGTCCTCATTAGAATCCAAAAACAAGGCATAGATAAAGACAAAAAATAGCCAAGATAATAGTAAAACGACCAAGGCGACAGTGACAACAAGATGGCCATAGAGCCTCTCAATCGAGAAGACATTGCAATAGTTAGAGTAAGTAGATAGAGCATAGAAACATGGATCGAGCGCAGCCCGGACACCAATGACCAAAACAATCAACAAAGTCGAAATAACTCTTGAACATAGGACCCTAAAGACAACCAACAAAGATAAAACCAACATTGGAATGAGAAACAAGGATAGCAAATATCCAAGATAACAAATAACCAAGATAATGAAAATCGCTAGTGAGAACCACCCATTCGAATAAATAGTGTAATAGATATAAGTTTAACGAAGATGGAGAAAAGAAAAGATAAAGTAGTCCATAGAATTGATGATAAGCATATATAATAAAATAATAAAGATTCAAATCAAAAAAAGCAATAACTTCAATGAGGCTTCAACAAAATAAACCAGCACATGTGAAGTAATCGGTTTAGGTAGCATTTAGTTAATTGTTGACAAAAAATAGTGAGAAACAAAAGACAGGAAACATATAATAACCATAAAGATAAGGGTAGAAATAAAACAATAATTACACCCACCATATAAAATTCCAATAAAAAATAGAGATGTAAAGTAGCAACAGAAAGGGTTCAAAAGATAATCATCAAAAAAATCCTTCCAGATAAAGACGATCAAGCTAGCAGCTAAACCGACAACCACATTAGAGGTAAACTGAGAAGCCATAAAGGATGTCCAAACCTGCAAGGAATTAATAAAATTGAACAGGAAATTGCAAAATCTCTCTTGGCATATTGAGAATATGAGGTTGGGAAAAATAATAAGCAAGACAACACCAACCCTGTTGAACGGATAAACAACCCTGACTGTTTGGATAAAAGACTCAATGATCCGGACCATCCAACAATCAAGAAAAAATAATAAAGTTGGCCATAAAACCAACCATTCAAATTATACAATGCATAAATTAAATCCCAAAAAGTTAAGGAAGAAGTCTGGCCAAGACTAGTTGAACTAGGATATAAAAAATAGCAGCTGATGAGAACAACAGCATCCCAGATTTTAACAGCACAAACATTCACAAAAATGAGAGATAAGAAACAGTCAAACAGAAAAATAAAAGCCATCTTGCTCTACAACCTCAAGAGGCCAAATGAACAAAATAAAAGAAACCCGAAGCGACAGAGAAGCAATAATCCGGATCGCCAACATCCAGAGTAATTACCAACAAGCGGATCATAATTTTGAGCCAAAAGGTAAAAAATAATAGATTAATTGATCAGCAGTAGCCTGGATGAGAACATCAAAGACAGTCAGAAGAACACCAGGCAACAAAAAGCTAACAAACACAAGGTTAGATAGCAGGACAGTGAATCCAAAATCCAATAGCCATAGGTTAAAATAGCACTACAATTATTGCAACCATAGGATAAGCCAAAAGAAGTGAGGCAACAGAGCTACCATAAGCGTTCAAAAGGTTATTATCAATGAAATCCATTAGAGAAATCAGCTAGCAAAACTACCCTCGAGAGAAATCAGACTGAAAGGAATTCATTAAACAATACCAAACCTGCAAAGAACCATTAATAACAAAGGTATTGCATTTTCTTTCCTTACAGGTATGTAAGCTGGGGTTAGCATATACATTTAGCAAATACATTAAACCAACTCCAGATCGACTTCTTTGGACAAAGACCCAAACAATAATTAAACCTTTAACATAGATGTGGTATCTAGAATAAAGACCCCAAACAAGGTTGGGATAATTAAACCAATAGCATGCCACTTAGCTCAAGAGAAGGAGTAATATGATAATGTATCAGCAAATTCCAAAGAAGCAGCAGCACATTAATAGTAAAAATAGTAGAGGTAGTAAGCTCCCAATTAAAGCTAAGATAATTAAACCAAAACCAACAGGACGTGCCACAAAGATCAATAAGTAAACAGCAAGGGATATCAGGTTGATGCATCAACAAAGACCAAAGAAATAATAACAGTAAATAGAAAATGATCAAGCAATAAAAGAGGTTTTGAAATAGGTGAATCCAATAGGTTAGATTAATTTTGAGATAAGGAAACCAAGTATTGTCCGGATTAACCATGCAAATGTTTAGGAAGGTGTTGATCAAAGAAATTTTATTCCATCCAATCTAGCACATTGGCGGTAATTCGATGCATTACCCTCACGCCATACATGAGTGATGTTAAAATTAAGTTGGGTAAGAAGAGCTCTAGTTTCTTGAGAAGGTAGTACAATTGAGTGTTGCTCATTTTGGTGGAAGTCAAAGATCAATCGAGGGCATCCACCTCAATCCAAATATTGAGCAAACCATTTTGAAGGCAAATCTCGAGCTTTGTACACGCCATAAGCTCGAAAAGGAACGGTAAGAATTAAGGGGTAAGCAAAAGCACATAGGACTTTACCATGAAGATTTGAAAATGCCACCACAACCGAACCTTTATGAGATGAGCCATCGGTGTTAATTTTAATAGTATGATCATGAGGTTTTACCCAATAAATAATCTTGTCATTTCTGATAGGGTTGATCAAGTTAAGTTTATTGGCCACAAATTTACAACCTTTGAAATGTTTGTAGTGAATTGGCATTAAACAAGTCGAATTTTGTTTTTAATTCTAGCAATTATTCATATGGTTCATAGGGATCTCACGATGTTTTGCATCATTTCTCTCCATCCATATGAACCAAATAAGTGATAGTGTTATGACTTTAATGTGACCTTTAATAGTATTGTCAAAATAAACTTCAAGAAGTTGATATAAAGTTAGGGCCATTGAAAATGATAATGTTAAAGAGATCATCATACCAAATCAAAGTTTAGAAGCAATGGCCCCGTTAACAAAACATGGTTCACATTCTCAATGTGAAAGAAGCAGCATTTTGAAGATAATTGAAAACCTTTATCCAACAAAGGAGTCAATAGGGATGAAGTTTTCAAAATCAAGTAAGAATAGAATAAGAGTAGGGATATATTCCAAGTTTGAGAAACACATTGGAAGAAACATGAGGTTCTTTAATGTGAATGAACATTTTAAAGTTGAAATCACCATTATGTGAGAGCTTAAAGGATCCGATCTTTGGAGGAATGATAGGAATAGTAGTGAGTTTGTTCAAGAGTAAAGAAGGAATATAATCAATAAGCTTACTATTGTTCCACATATTATTCTTCAGAAGATTTCACTTTAATAGCGGCGGTGGAATGGGTGAGAGTAAGTCATCAATGGACACATACTCCAATTATCTTGCCAAAAAAGAGGAACCGAGTTAATCCCAATTAAGGATTTGGCATCCCATTTGATGGAACAAAGTCTTTTCCAAAGAGAGTCTCCCGCTTTATAGGGACAAATGAGGGTGTGCTTACCCTGACAATATTTAGCAGTCATGAAATTAGCCCAAAGAATATTTTACTCCTAAAATTCCAACATAGTTTACAGGAAAAGGCAGTAATAGCTTCTTTGATTGGCTTACATCCACCTTCTAGAGTGCCACAACCAAGAGGTCAGTGCATTCTTTTAGAGGAATTAGAAAAATTTGTTAAAGGCTCAATTCTTTTAATGAGAAATTAATTCGACCAATGGTTTGGATGAGATATAAAGGCATGGAATTAAGAGTGCTCTTAATCAAGGTGAGCCTACCCGAAGAGTAAATGAAATTCCCAAATGAAAATTTTATTAGATTTTTTGGATAAGATCATCAAAAGATGAGATCTTTTGACCTTTAAAAGTGGAGCAAGATAATTAATAGGAAGTTGATGTAGCTAAAATTAGTAATTCTCGATTTGGTTGCCTATTTGTAGGGATTTTAGGGAAGGAATGAAACAACATTTTCAATCATTGAGAAAGAGGCCACTTTCTTTTACAAATTCATTTAAAAGGTTCTTAATAGTTTTAATGTGCTAAATAGAGGCATTGCAAAGATTATAAAATAATCAGAAATTAAGATAGAAAGCAGGGATACCACCATGAGTTTTAAAAAACATGGTAGGATTTTATTGAAAAGATCATTGAGGCTCCTCGAAAGATATTCAACAAAGAATAAAGAGAGGGTGATAGGGTCTCCTTGTCTCAAGCCATGAAGTAAAGAAAGAGGACTCACCATTCATGATAATAGAGAACCAAACATTGGTAATACTATTTTTGATGAGGCGGATGAAATTATCAAAAAACAAAAACAAATGTAATATTTGAAAGAGGAAATGTTACGAGAGGTTATCAAAGGCTTTAGAGATATCCAGTTTAAGGAGGATGTTGCCACCTCTAGTAGGAACATCAATGTCATGAACCACTCTTGCAAGAAGGATATTGTTGGATATAGCTCTATTTTTAATGAAAGTTTGGTTGGAGAAATAATTTTAGGGAGCTGGACTTATCCTATTATTAACTAATTTAGCAATGAGTTTTTTGAAAGAAGGTGCAAAGGCGATAGGTCTAAAATCTCCCCAAGAATCAGATATTAGTTTTGGGAATGAGGACAATGGAAGTGCTAGAAAAGTATCTAGGTAAAGGGCTGCCATCAAAGAAATCAACAACAACATCAACAAGGTCAGACTTAATAAAAAGGCCAACAATGCTAAAAATGGGTCATGTAGCCATCGGGGCCAACAGTCGTGTTCATGCTATCGAAATCTATCTCGACTCAGGGGACACAAAGTGAGTAAATGATTCTCATCATTAGTAATCATAGAGGGATTAGGTGTGTGTTGGAGAGGGCTTCTAAGGAGGTTGATGTTTAATAAATTTTGAAAATGTTGTATGATAGAATCTTTAATTTCATTATCTTATCGATCTTCTTTAATATTTTGATTTTTTAATAGAGTTTAAGGCTTTCCTTTTGTTTAAAATAGCATGGAAATACCTTATTTCTGTCACCATCACAATATGTTTGCTAGCGACCTTTTGGCCGGTAGGTTTCTCCATATTGATAATTGATCAAGTTATCTTTAGCTGTTCAACTCATCAAGCTTACAAGGATGGGTTAAAGCATCTTCAAAGGGCAAACTAATTATTCCATAATTTTGAGATTGGAAAAAATATTTTTAAAATGATGCTTGTTCCACCAATTTAGATTTTGTTTAAGTCTTTTGAGCTTAATCCAAAACTAAATCATGCCTTTAATGGAATTGTCCAGGTGAATAGTGGTCATCCAATTAATGGAAACAACATTAATGAAATCACGATGTTGGGTCCACATATTTTGGAATATAAAAAGAGAAGGGAAGGAAAGATAACTAGAAGAGGTTTTGATAGAGATCAAAAGAGGAGCATGGTCCGATAAAGTTCTACTCAAATGTTTGACAGAAGTGAGGGGCCATTGATTGATCCAAAGGGAATTAAAGAGGGTCCTATCAAAAGCGCCAAAGTCTAGAGTTATGCCACGTATAATTCAAAAAAACCAATATCAATCAGTTGCAAGATCATATTAGAGAAGTCTTCCATGGAATGGATGTTAGGAGAGAAGCCTCCCCTCCTTTTTGAAGAAGCGATAATAGTGTTAAAGTCATCCCCAACCAACCAGGGTTTGTTAACCGAGGAGGCGAAGGTTCTTAAGTCATCCCAAAGGATGTTCCCACCAGCTTTATTACAAGAAGCATAAATAAAAGAACCAAGAGCAGAAAATTCTCCCAATGAGATTTGAACATTAACCAATTATTCGAGATCATCAAGGATAGAAATGTTGATTAAATTATTCCAAAAACACCAAAAATTACTAATATTATAAAAGAAATTTTGAAAGCTAAGCATTCTAGCAACATGTGTGATCTTAGAAGAGTGAATGAAAGGCTTAATAACAACAAGTAAGGTTATGTTATGAGTGTGACAAAGGCTCCTAACATGATTGCAGACAGTGATAGTCCCAATACCCTGAACATTCCAAATAATAAAATTGATCATAATAAGGTGGAAAGAAAAGAAAAGAGATAACTAAAAATTGAAGGAGAAGAAAAGAGAGCATAAAGCAATTATTTATTTTGGGAAGTTAGAAGATCAGTGGTTTTAGTGGAGCTATTAGTGAACATTCTAGCTTTAAGGGATTTTTTTAATAAGTTTGAAAAGGCCTATCTATGTCCAATGTATCTCCATCGAAGAGTGGTTGTGATATTTAGAATAGGGGATATATCAAAACATTCTAATGGTGATTTCTCTTTGATAGAGTTAGGTTGAGGTGATTAGCATGGATATCACTCATGGTAATAGAAAGAGGTTGTGACACCATTAATAGCACAAATTTCATTCTCATTTCCATGATGATTATTAGATTTTGGTCCATCACCAAAGTATCAACATTTTTCAGAACAATTCCATAATTAGTTTTGAGATTTTGATCCAACTTGAGATTTCCATTCAAATCACCATGATGGTTCATATGAGTCAAGGATTGTCTTGTGATGCCAAATTATTACAAGTAGGGTAATGTTAAATAAGTTATCATTAGTTTCCTCACAAACCTCAATATCATTATTTTTTACCAAGCTCAAATTGTTCTCCAATAGGCAAATCATTGATAAAAGGAGTAGGAGGGTGAGTTCCATTTTGAGCTTTAGGAACATAAGCAAACTTATTGGTTTTCATTTCCTAGAGAGGGTTTAGGATCCGACAATTTATTCTTTTTAAGATTAGGGTGTAACACAAAGCATTCAGAGTGATCATGACCATGGATCTTACAGTGTGTGCAAAAAATAGGGAAATTTTCAAATTCCACTTTCTGATTATACCCAAATTTTTTTGAACCGATCCAAACTTCTTTAGGATACTTTTTGGTAATATCAATCTCAACAAGATACGTGCAACTGATGGCCAAGATCTCACGGTGATGGCTTGGTCAATTTAAAGGGGCCTACCAAAGAGAGCCCCAATGCAAAATAGGACTTGATGGGTAACATAATGTATCCTCATGTTTGGAAAGGCTAGCCATAAAGGAATAATAGGATTCCTCTTTGACATCAAAAGAGGTGACCATTTCAAGAGCCTCATTTGACAATTGTACACAAAATAAGTGTGATGAGCAAGACTCTAGAGTAGTCTAAATCATTAGATAGCTTTATAAGGATATGCATGGATCAATCCTATAGTGAAAATGCCCAGAGCTTTAGGCTATGAAAGAAGGAACATATTATCATGAGTAGGGTCGTAATGAAAATTTACCCACTAATG
This sequence comes from Cymbidium sinense, assembly GCA_021442155.1. Taxonomy (NCBI): domain Eukaryota; kingdom Viridiplantae; phylum Streptophyta; class Magnoliopsida; order Asparagales; family Orchidaceae; genus Cymbidium; species Cymbidium sinense. The sequence continues at coordinate 359,220,254 of CM038214.1, read as the reverse complement.
AAAACTCAAATGGCTTCGCCAATTTTTCCACATCAAGATTAGAGCACATTATAGCCGGCATTCCACGAAAAGAAGTAGAAATTAAGTTGACCGAAGCATTAGATCAAGTGTTCTTACTAGATAGTGCGTCATTGAAGGATTTAACAGTAGGCACAGTAGCGGATCGAGTCGGGTCCATACTACTTTGTAAATCAGAAGCCATAGCCGACCCCTCCAAGTTTGAAGAGCTCAGTTGCGTGGAAGACAGTGCGCCTGCCATTGGAGGTCAAGGTAAACTCACATAAGCGGCCAAACCGAGAGAAAAACACCTAAAAATCTGATCGGGAAGGGCCGAGAAGCGGCCAAACCATAATGAAAATGAGAAGGAACACAAAATGAGAGTGTTGGGAGAGAGAGGAGGATTAGGGTTTAGGGTTTAGGGATTGGGATTTAGTGTTTAGGGTTTAGGGTTATAGATTTTAGGGTTTAGGGTTTACGGTTTAGGAATTAGGGTTTAGCATTTAGGGTTTAGGCTTTAGGGTTTTAGGGTTTAGGGTTTACGGTTTAGGGTTTGGGGTTTTAGAGTTTAGTGTTTAGGGTTTAGGGTTTAGGTTTATTTTTATTTGCTTCTATTTTATTTTTATTATTTTTATTTTCTTTCTAAAATTAAGTAAACTAATAGGTTTAGGTTTCATTAGTTTATTTAGTTTATTTTTAATTTATTTTAGTTTATTTTATTTCTTTTTTTATTTAGGTCTATTTCATTTTTTTTATTTTTTTATGTTTAGGTTTAGCTTTGGGATTATTTTTAGTTTAATTTTATTTTAATTTTATTTTTTAAGTTTTGGTTTTATTTTTTATTTTTTGGTTTAGGTTTAGGTTTTTATTGTATTTTTTTTAGGTTTAGGATTTAGGTTTTTATTTTAGGTTTATTTTAATGTATTTTATTTTTTTAGTTTAGGTTTAGGTTTATTTTAGTTTATTTTATTATATTTAATTCATGTTTAGGTTTTGGTTTAGCTTATTTTAGGTTTAGGTTTAGGTTTTATTTATTTTAGTTTAGTTTATCTCAGTTTAGGTATATTTTATTCTAATTATAGGTTTAGGTTTTGTTTTTTAGTTTAAGGTTTAGGTTTTATTTTTTTATTTAATTTTAGGTTTTATTTTTCGTTTTATTTTTTAGGTTTAGGCTTTTTTTTACCTTTTATTTAATTTGTATTTTAGGTTAATTTTATTTTTATTTTAGGTTTAATTTTTATTTTATTTTGGTTTTCTATTTTTTTAGCTTAGTTTAGATTTAACTTTAGGTTTTAGTTTATGTTTTTATGTTTTAAATTTTTTCATTTTATTTTGGTTTTGGTTTATTCATTCCTTTCATTTTTAGGATTATTTTATTTAGGTTTAAGTTTTTAGATTTTTAGGGTTAGGTTTTAGGCTTATTTTTTAGGTTTTTTTTAAGTTTAGGTTTAGGTTTATTTTTAGTTTATTTTATTTTATTTAGTTTAGGTTTAGTTTATTTTAGGTTTAGGTTTAGATTTTATTTATTCTAGTTTAGTTTATTTTAGTTTAGGTTTAGGTTTATTTTATTTTATTTTAGGTTTAGTTTTTTTTTGTTTATTTATTTATTTTTATTTATTTTAGGTTTATGTTTGGTTTAGGTTTATTTAATTTTTATTTTACATTTAGTTTTTATTATATTTATGTTTTTTATTCTTAGGTTTATTTTATTTTTTAATTTAGTTTAGGTTTTTATTTAATTTATTTTATTTTTTTTATTTTTTTATTTTATTTTATTTTTTGGTTTAGGTTTAGGTTTAGTTTATGTTTTTTTATATTATTTTATTATTTTATTTAGGTATAGGTTTTTTTATTTATTTTATTTTTAGGTTTTATTTTCTTTAGGTTTATATTTTTAGGTTTTTATGGATTAGGATTTATGGTTTAGGGTTTAGAGTTTAGGGTTTAGGGTTTAAGGATTTTGGGTTTAGGGTTTAAGATTAGGGTTTAGGGTTTAGTGTTTAGGCTTTAGGGTTTAGATTTTAGTTTAGGTATAGGGTTTAGGTTTAGGTTAGGTTTAGGATTTAGGGTTTAAGGTTTAGAGCTTAGGTTTAGGTTTTAGTTTAGGGTTTATGTTTAGTTTAGTGTTTATACTAGGGTTTAGGTTTAGTGTTATTTTTTAGGTGTGAGTTTAGGGTTTAGGGTTTAAGGTTTATTAGGTTTAGACTTTAGCATTTAGATTTAGTTTAAGTTTTTAGGTTTAGGGTTTAGGGTTTAGTTTAGTTTATTAGGGTTTAGGGTTTAGGGTTTAGGTTTAATGTTTAGGTTTAGGGTTTTAGTAAATTTTATATTTTAGGTTTTAGTTTATTTAATTTATTTTATTTAGTTAATTTTAGTTTAGGTTTATTTTATTTTATTTAGTTTATTTTAGTTTTTTTATTTTAGTTTAGGTTTTTTATTTTTAGTTTATTTTAGGTTTAGGTTTAGGTTTATGTTTTTTTTTAGTTTAGTTTTATTTTATTATATTTTGGTTTAGGTTTTATTTTATTTTAGGTTTAGGTTTAGGTTTTATTTTATATAGTTTAGGTTTTTTTTAGGTTTATTTTAGGTTTATTTTAGGTTTAGGTTTAGGTTTTATTTTTTAGTTTTATTTTAATTTATTTTAGGTTTATTTTATTTTATCTTTCATTTAGTTTTATTTTATTTATGTTTTTTATATTTAGGTTTATTTTTAAGTTTAGGTTTACGTTTTAGTTTATGTTTTTATTTTATTATATTTTTTATTTTATTTAGGTTAAGGTTTTTGTATTTATTTAATTTTTAAGTTTTATTTAGTTTAGATTTAGGTTTTTAGGTTTTTAGGATTTTGGGATGAGGGTTTAGGGTTTAGGGTTTAAGGTTTATGGTTTTAGGGTTTAGGGTTTAGGGTTTAGCCTGCGTCAATTTTAAGGATTTAGTTAGCATCCAAAAGATGAATTTCCAAATAAGATTGGCCAAATGCACATATGCGTCGATTTTAGGGAATTAAATAAGGCTTGTCCAAAAGATGAATTTGCACTACCAATCCCGGAGCTGACGGTGGACATTGCCTCATCTCATGCAGTCATCTCTTTCATGGATGGCTCATCTAGATATAACTAAATAAAGATGGCCCTTGAAGATGAAAGAAACACTGCTTTTAGAACACCGATCAAAGTCTATTGCTATAAGGTCATGCCTTTCAGCCTTAAAAATTCTAGTGCTACGTACCATCAGGCTATGACTTGATCTTCGATGAACTCATTTATCATCAAGTCGAGTGCTATGTCGATGATCTCGTGGTCCAAAGTAGAGAGAAGGACAATCATCTCCTTGACTTGAGAGTAGTTTTCGAACAATTAAGACAATTTGACCTCAAAATGAGCCACCTAAAGTGTGCATTCAGAGTAGCTTCAAGGAAATTACTTGGATTTGTTGTCTGACACCAGGGAATCAAAATAGATCAGGAGAAGATCAAGGTGATATTAGAAATCCACCCCCTAAAAGTTTAACTCAACTCAGATCATTTCAAGAGCGATTGGCATATCTATGGCACTTTATATCCAACCTATTGGAAAGATGTCAACCATTCTCAACACTTTTCAAAAAGCATTCCAAGTTCAAGTGGAATGACAATTGTGAGCATGCCTTCGAAGACATCAAGCATTACCTGATGACATCACCGGTTCCAGTAGCCCTTATCCCAAGCAAGCTGCTCATACCTTACACTATTAAATTAGATGACTTCTTTGGTGCTTTGTTGGCCAAAGTCAATTATGAAGGAAAGGAAAATGTACTATACTACTTCAACCATCTTCTAATCATTGCTAAGGCTAATTATCCACCCATTGAGAAGCATTGCCTAGCTTTAGTCTTTGCATCTCAAGAGCTACACCACTTCATGCTTCCTCATTAGCTAAACTTAATCTCTAGGATCAATCCACTACAATATCTCATGACAAAGCTGATGCTATCCGGACGGTTGGTACGATGGACCATGCCCCTCTCACAGTTTGACATTACCTTTATACCCGTCCGTGCGGTGAAAGGACAAGCACTAGCAGATTTCTTAGCAGCACACCCACTTCCTGTTGACTCTCTGCTTAGTGATGACTACCATATGAATAAATAATGAACTTATGAGATACTAGCACTTAATACTGGGATATGTACTTTGATGGTGCAACATCATCACAAAGAGGAGAAGAACCACAATCTACTATTCTAGAAAATACAATGGTAAAAATAGATCTCTTTACACTGGACCACGATGTGATGAGATTTTCATATCATCTGCCCAATCCTTGCACCAACAACGAGGTTGAATATGAGGCTCTGATTTTTGGTATGGAGTTAATCGTTACTCTATGCATCTAGAACATCAACATCTTCAAAGATTCTTAGCTAGTTATCAACCAAATCATTGGGTCCTACAAGGTTATAAAGCCCAAGTTCCATCACTACCATAAGTATACCATGGAGTTGTTGGCCCAAATCTCAGAGGTTACCATTTATAAGATTGCTCAAGAGATAATGTTGTAGCGTATGATTTAGCCAAGCATGCTAAGGAGTTGGCATGTCTAGAGGATGAGTCCATATCAATAAAGGTCCAAAATAAACAAGTCTTATCCCTTATTGATATTGAACTCATCAAAAAGTACTCTCTTGAAAGGGATGTTGGCATTGCCAAGAAGGACGAGGAGTTAGATTGGAGACAACCATTAATGGATTACTTAAATAAAGGCAAACTACCTCAAGAAAAGTCCCAAGCCCATCAAATGAAGCAAGGAGCACTTTCCTATGCTCTTATGGATGGTGTATTGTGTGTCTTTTCATCATATGTGGTTACGTTGTTTAGATAAGCATGAATCTGTAAGATCGCGTGAAACGGATTATATGGAGACAACCAATCTGGTCTGAAGATGAAAGCCAAGATCAAGAGACTAGGATATTGTTGTCCATCGATGATCAAAGATTGCATGGATACGGCTAGGAGATGCCACCAATGGAAAATACACTGTGCGGTCCTACACCAACCACCCAACATTCTACATCCTACATTGCCCTCATGGTCATTCAAGTGTTAGGGTATTGACATAGTGGGTCTGATTGATCCTCCCTTTTTAAAGGGTCATCAGTTCATCTTAGCTACTACTGACTACTTTTCCAAATGGGCGAAGCCAATTCTGCTCAGAGAGCTCATAGCTCAGCATGTGCTCTAGTGTTTCAGGAATTATATTGTATATAAATTTAGAGTGCCTTGATGAATTATATCGATGATAATGCGCATTCAAAAGCACCTAGATCACAACATTGCTCGAGAGACATAGTATGGAGATATTCTACCATCAACTACTTGAGGGAAAATGGCTTAGCAGAAGCCATTAAAAAAACTCTCATTCAAATACTAAAGAAGACATTCATCAAGAATAAGTTAGTTGAAGCCTTGTGGGCCTACCACAGCACATATAAAACTCCAACTCAGCCTACTCCTTTCTACTTAGTGTATGGGTTCAAAGCCATTCTACCATTAGAAGTCCAACTCCCATCACTAAGGATAGCTATGGGTAGTAAGATCACAACAAAGTAGAACACTAAGTTATGGTTAGAATAGCTTGAAGGTTTGGAGGAGAGAATGCCTACCAAGGTGGATCTTATCATCTTATTAATGATAAAGAAGAGTGCCCAATGCTTCCAACCAATGGGCTCTACTTAAAGAGATATTATAAATCATGTTTGAAAATAATTATCATCAATGAAAATTCCATTTTGAATTCAATCTCTTCCATGTTGAAAGTATTCTTGTTTTTGAATTCGCCACAATGTGTTTAGGGTAGGTGTAAGGAACTCGAGCGGCGTCGTATCCTTCATCGACACAACACAAACATAAACTAAACACAAACATATAAAATAAACCCAAACCTTTTATCTTGTGCTACTCTGAGTTGAGATAACGCCCCCAACTACACTCACCCAGTAGCTGTTTTAGGTCTGGATGACATGGTACCCAGCTAGTGTGTCACCCTAGGGGTCTTCTTGCATTTGAGGATGCAAGTCTGCTACGCTTTCCTTCCTTACTTGGTCACTGCACACTGACGAGCACTTGTTTGTTTGGTAGGCCTTACTATGTGGTTGGTAAGCTACCTCATGTTTGCTTCATTTAAGAAGATGTGAGTCTGCTATGCTTTCATCTTGGATTTAGCCGCTGATACGATAAGATCCACTGCAAGACTCTCCCAACCTATAAAAGAAATCTACAACCCTAAACCCTAAACCCTAAACCCTAAACCCTAAAACTTAAAACCAAAATGATAAACCCTATACCCTATACCCTAATCAATAAAAGCCAAACCATAAACCTTAACCCTAAACCCTCAACTAAATTTAAACCCTAAACCTAAATCCTAAACCCTCAGCTAAACCTAAACCCTAAAAAAAAAACCTAAACTAAATAAAACCTAAAATAAAGTAAATAAAAAAAACTAAACCAAAATAAAATAAAATAATAATATAAAAAAACTAAACTCTTAAACTAAACCTAAACCTAAAAAAAAGAAAATAAAATAAAAAATTAAACTAAAATAAAATAAATAAAACCCAAACTAAATTAAAAATAAAAACCTAAATAAAAAAAACCTAAAATAAAAAATAAAATAAACCAAAAATAAAATAAAATAAAAACTAAATAAAACCTAAACCTAAAATAATCCTAAAATGAAACCAATATAGGCATGGATTAGAAGAGACCTTTAAAAAAATGAATCTCAAACAAAGTTTACCTAAAATTACCAAACAAAATTCTACAAAAATAAGGTAGATCCCAAAAAAATGGTATCGAGCCTAGAAGATCTCCACAAAATAAAAATACTTTGATCTCTATTATGCATGTTTATGCACACCAAGTTTTCTTATCAAACTAATTTCCCATCATATGAGTCAAATTAGGGAAGAAAAGAAAGAAAGAAACGTTTGAAACTAACAAAATTAGAAGAAGATATATTCCCTTTTTGATAAATCTAACTAAAGAATATTTATATAAAATAATATAAAAGACTTCTAGAGTTATTAAAATCAAAATTACTAATAGTCAACTAGTATTTCAGGAAGAACAAATTTTCCATATCAAAGTGCCATTAGGGAACTTAAATGAATGGATAGTAACTAGTTATATGATAATAAACAACACTATGAGTTAGGTCTTAGTTCAACCTCTTGAACAAAAAATCAACCGTAATTTAGGGAACAAAATGAAAATCAGCATAACAAAGTTAAATAATTTAAATCATTGTTACCAAAAAGATATAAACCTATTCTTTCAACTAATAGTACTAGTAATATTTTTGAATTAGGAAAGCAAATATTAGACAATCAACAAATTCTTAACAATAATATTGCCATAGCTGTTTGTATGGAATTTGATTTACCAGAAATAAAACCACACAAAAATTTGTCCTAGTATCCGACAACTAAACAAAACTATATACAAACACCCAACAAAGGTAATATACAAGGAGCAATACGAATTAATGAAATCATAAATGTCAATGAATCATAAGAGATAGATGAATCAATATCTATTTTACATCAACATCAATTTAGGAATAACACACCACAAATGCCATCTATAGATAGACCACTTATTTAAATATCCACGATAGCTACATTACCAAATACTAGTAGCATCGGATCATCCACTACTTCAACCTCAAGACAATACATCCCACCTAGTGCTAGAAGAATTCGACACTGAAAAATTATCCACCCACTAATACCCAAAGGAATGTTTGCATGAACCAATTAGTGGACATATTTACTTAAACTTAGGACATTGTAAAATATAGCAGAAACTATTGATAAATGGACAATAGAAAATAGTCTAGCCATTTACAATTATAATCTCCAAGGTGAAGATGCATATAACTTTATCAAAATACATTAATAGGTATATATAAAATGGATTCTTGGACTTAGTTCAAACCAAAAATAAGAAATTAGAAATACTTGTTTAGCTGAAACCACAATAGGTACACCAGGAAAATGGGTAAGATTTTATGCAGATTACATTAAAAGTGAATTCTTAGGGTACCAAATTAGATTCACTACAGAAGAAGAAAAAGCTAAAAAACAATCTAAAATTGCAAAACAAAATCACGGTTCTTAGTATTTGTAATATTTATTATTTAAATGAATATAATTGAATATCAACAATTCTTTTATGATATTCTTGAACCATAAGCCAATATCTAGATACATTCTTCTACAAATTACCTGAACCATATAACATAATATGGAGTCAATAATTTCTTCAACATTATCTTATAGATATAACCTTAGGAGGTAGAGTTTTACTTCCTAAAGAAAACTTAATAGAAGCCTGATAACAATTTGATTTTCATCAATAAAATAAAAAATATAAACAATCTTTCTGTTCTACTAAGAATGATCTTGTAGCACATCAATGGGGATGTTCCAACAATACAACTTCCTCTCATGTACGGATCTCATATAATAAAGAAAAAATTCTTTAAGAAAATAAATAAAAATAAATTGAATTTAAAGAAAAGAAACTTTAGACAAAAATAATTTAACAAAAAAAAAAAAATTTGTAAATGTTGGTTATGTAAAGAAGAAGGACACTATGCTAATGAATGTCCAAAAGAAAAAAAAGTTTGGGAGAAAATCTATCCAAATTATAGATGAACAAGAATAGAACCTATCTTTGATATTTTGAAATCAACTCCAACAAGAATTTTATGAATTATCGATCAAGAAGAAGAACTTATAAATCAATATTGTTATTCTGATAATGATAATGATTTAAATGAATATTTATATTCAAATTAAATGAATGAACTCCGACTTAACATAAAGACATTATAGATAATCAATCAAAATATAGTAAACACTTAACCCTTTCATAAGAAGAATATAAGAAATTCAAAAGAAAATTATCATTAAAATTAAAGACTATTTTGATATGCCAATTTTAAATTGGAAAAAAGCAATTCATTATAGTATCAAACAAGGAGAATACCCTATTGAAATAATAGAATCCTAAGGTAGTACAAAAATCCCTTTATATAATTATACAATGAGAAATCAAGATTTACAAAAGATTCCTCATCCCGAAAAATATAGACATGTATATTTTTAGAGGAATACAAATACTAATCAAAGCATACTTTAGAAAAGGTATAGATAGCCCTATAACCTTATGGATATATGATGATAGAATTATTAATTCTAAAAAAGATGCTTTATTAGGAGTTATTCAAGGAAACTTATGTTACCAATCTTTAATGTTTAATTTACATCTAATATGCCATCAATATTAATGATAGACATATAGACAAAACTCTTACTCTCAAACATAAATTAGATCATGTTCAATTAAGACAAGGAAGCATTTTTTATAGCATTACATATCAAGTAGCTTATGCCTATATAAACAATCATAATGTTGTAGCATTTAGATCACATAATGAACCTATTCATATAGATTCTATGTTTTCTCATATAGGACAAACTATCCAAAAAAGTAGATTATATAAATTTAACACCACCATCTTAGCTTTAGATATGGGTGCTACTATCGGAAGAAAAAGTTTTAGAATACCTAGAAACTACTTTCTTTTAATGAACATAACAAAGATCTAATTATTCAACCTAGAAGGTCTCTTGATTCTAGAAAATCACAATATGCTAATAATCAATTAATACTTTAGGGTTATTATATTTCACCTGGTAATATCCACTCAATATTATTAGATACCTGATCACATAGTTCTCATATTGATGTCTCATCAATTCCTCTAAATCTACAAATCCAACGAAATGAACCATATGTTTATAAAGACTACCATGGAAATAAATATTACTGTCAAATTGAAACTAATATTCTATTTGGTTTTTGGGATATCCAAAAGCAACGAATAAACTTTCAACATACCTTTTTAACAGATGATACAAAAGAAGGATGGATTTTAGTAGGAATGGATTTTTTTACTATTCAATTTCTGACTCCTTTGTCCAACTTAACTCTTCAATTATTCCTACATCATAGTTAATTTTCATAGCTATATTGAATTATATGTTCCCATTTATGATCCTATACATGTTATGTGATCTGGTAGTGATATTACCATTGGTAAATGATGTATCCTTCCTCCACATATTTTTTCCTCAAAACATTACTTTACTTTGGATACCTTCAATGGTATTCATATACTCATTATTTGCTCTAATCTTCTTGTGAACACTCATTAAAATACCTCATTTATGGTGTTTGGATGAACCATTCTAATCTCATCCTTGGAAATAAATTTTTAATTCCATGTATTATATTCATTGAATTGATTACCCCTATAAACATGTTAATTTGTCCATTTATTCACCATCCTATTTCTCAGATCCTACTAATCCACCTCCTTTTCACGGTGATTTAGATAATTCAAACACATCTTTCCACTCACTCAAAATTTGGCTTACATTTATACCTCTTTACCGACCTTGACAAACTACAACTAATCAAACATCTCGTTGAACAATTATTTTCTAAAATATTCTCTAAAAATACCTTACAATTTTGGGCAAAAGATGAACTTGTTTCCCATATTGAACCTATTAATCCCACTCGCTTATGTTCAACCAATGAAATACACAATTGATGACAAAAAGAACTCAAAATTCAAATCTAATTATTACAACTTCAACTTATTGAACCAAGTCATAGTCCTCATAGTATCCCTATCCACAATCATGTACAAGAACAAATTGGATAAAGTAGATGGTCATTAATTATAAAAAAATATAATGATAATACTAAATTTGATGGATACTTCTTACCAAACAAAGAAGTAGTAATTAATCAAATCAAAAAATGCATGATGGTTTTCCAAATTAGATTGTAAATAAGGATTTTGGCGAATAAAAATGCATCCTGATAGTGTTGAATTTATAGCCATTAGTACCCCATAAGGACACTATCAGTGGAATGTAATTCCTTTTGGCTTAAAAAATGCTCCACAAATATTCCAATGAAGAATGGATTATTTATTTACTGAATTTAATATGTTCTCTTTAATCTATGTTGACGATATTCTTATTTTTAGTAACACACTCCCTTTACATCTAAAACATTTAACTTTATTTGCTCAAAAGGCATATAAACATGGTATTGCCTTAAGTAAGAAAAAGGCATTCTTTGTAACACAACAAATAGACTTCTTAGGTTTAAAAATTGATAAAGGAACCATTGAACTATAAGTCACATTTTAAACAAAATTGATAACTTTTCTAGCATTAATAATCAAATACAATTACAATGATTTTTAGGATGTATCAATTATGCTGGAGCTTTTATTCAAAATTTAGCCACATTATGCACTCCTCTTCAAAATAAGCTATGAAACAATATGGCATGGAACTAGATCTAAATAATGATCAGACTTTACAAAAAATAAAAATAGCCCATAAAAATTTCCCTAAATTACACTTGGTGAATAATGGCCAAAAATTAATAACTAAAACTGACAACTCTGACACATGTTGGGGTGCAATTCTAAAAGCACAAAGAAATAATTTTGAAGTACTCTATCGATATGCATCCAGAACATACACCACAATAGAACAAAATTATCATATTAATGAAAAAGAACTCTTAGCCATTAAAAAGGCTATCAAAAAATTTGAAATATTTTTAAATGAACATTTTATAATATAAATAGATAACAAAACAACAATCTCTTTCATTAAGGGAAAAATAATTGATTCATTACCAAATAAAATACTTATTCAGGCAAAGTTGGTTTTGCATATATAATTTTGACATAGAATATATTGAAGGAAAAATAATTATCTAGTGATACATTAACCAATTTTGCGGACATGAGCACCATATATTGTCTACTACAAATTACTAATATCCGAACATATGGAGGAACCAGATATACCATCAAATAAAATCTCGACAAAATTTGAAGAGCAACTTATTGATAATTAAGTACAGATACTTGAATTATAGATGTGGAAATTAGAATGTGAAATCTCTTTTGGTACCAATATTCTGGCCGAATTACAAAAAGTAAAAATTTATCTCAATGGTGAAGCCGATGAAGAAGAAGTACCATCGCTTGCTCAATTACAAACAATATGCAATTCCAAAAAAGGATGCCATCCATAAGTACAAATAAATAGACAAATATAGCTTTTTACTCTTCAATTTTACAAAAAGAACCCAAGATAACGAAACCCAAAAATATACTTGAAATAATAGAAGAATGGCAACAATATTCTCTATTTTATAAATGAATTAACTCAGAAATATATTTTCATACACAGGGAAATATTAATTTATGCTACATCTTTGGAGACACTAATCCAAAACTTGCTCAAAAATTGTATCACAGTGGCTTCATCAAATTAATATATCTCAAAAGTCTTCAAACAATTAGTCAGCTACCTAAAATAATTATTGAAGCAGTAGAAACATTCCAATCTATTTTAAAGCCTTGGAATATTTATGCAAAAATTATTCTAGACATATCCTAAAATAAATGAAGGAAATATGACCTTAATGCAACTTATAGCGGTGAACCATATTTACCTAAATATATGGAAATTAAAAAAGCTCCAAAAGATTGAAGGAAGATGATGCTTCAAATATGGAATGAGACAAAGAAAATAATTCAAACATATGGGTCTATCATTGCTCAAATGAACTCTTCATTTATAGTCATTGGACAAAAGACAAAACAAATTCATGAAGTCATGTACCAAAATGGACTAATATCTTGTTAAAAATATGATAGCAAGTACCAAGTAAAAGAAAAATTTTGTAAAAATTATTGAAAGAAAAGTACACAATTGTATATTTTGAAAAAAGTAAAAATACCTTTCAAATAGTAAAAGAAATTAAGAAGCTACGACATCAGATAAGCAATGATGAAATCAACGAATGAAATTAGCATTATGACATAAGCACTTACATCATACCCACTTATACAGTATTTCACAAAGCTCTATATATGAAAGAAGAAGGTTTAGTGGGAGGGAGAGCTCAGAATCTTTCTAAACATTCCTCTTAATCTGTGAAGAAGTTATGTATCATAACCGTAGAGGTTAAATTATGTCTTCTCTAGTTTATGTCTGTAAGTATGTTTGGATTATGATTTTATAATGGCTATTATGTATCTATAAGATTATTGTGATCTTAATACTATGTTATATTGTTATACTTTCTCTCTAATCTGGTTACGCTTAGTGTAGGAAATGAATGAAATCTTATATTTAGTCTTTGTTTTTACTCCTCCCAAAGCCAGGGAATAAGAAGAAGAAATGAATAGAATATACGGTCAATAGCTAGATCGGATAGGAAGGATAATTGCATAATAGGTTGTTAAGATTGGAGTAATCTAGCATGATGGACCTTTATAGTTATCATATGATTAAAACTAAAATAAAATAAAATAAAACAAAATAAAAACCTAAACTTAAAAAACCTAAAATAAATAAAAATAAAACCCAAACCCTAAACTAAAAATAAAACTAAACCTCAAATAAAATAAAATGAATAAATAAAATAAACTTAAACTAAAACTTAAATAAACTAAACCTAAATAAACCCAACCTACCCCAAAATAAATAAAATAAAATAAACTAAAAAATAAACCTAAACTAAATAAAAATCAAACTAAACTTGAACCCAACCCCAAACCCTAAATCAAAAGCTAAAACCTAAACCAAAATTGAATAAAATAAAAATAATTAATAACAAACCTAAACAAAAAAAATAAAATGAAAAAATAAAATAAAAATAAACTAAAACCTAAACATAAACCTAAACCTAAAGAAAATAAAACAAAAAAATAAAAACTAAACTAAAATAAAATAAATAAAACCTAAAACTAAAAAAATAAAATAAACTAAATAAAATAAAACCAAGCATAAAATAAAAAAATAAAATACCTAAATTAAAAAAAAAAACATAAACCTAATAAAATAAACCTAAAATAAAACAAATAAAAAAAAAATAAAATAAACCCTAAACTTAAAAAAAAAAAACTTAAAAAAATAAAATAAGCTAAACTAAACCAAGATAAACTAAAATAAATAAACCTAAAATAAACTAAATAAATAAATAAACTAAAATAAACCTAAACCTAAACTGAAGAATACTAAAATAAACCTAAAATAAAAACCTAAAACTAAAAAAATAAAATAAAAACAAAAAAAATAATAAAATGTAAACCTAAAAGAAATAACTACACTAAAAAATAAACATAAACCTAAAACTAAACCTAAACATAAAAAATAAACTAAAATAAATAAACTTATAATAAATCAACCTAAAATAAATAAACTAAACTAAATAAAAATAAAAATAAACCTAAATAAAAATATAAAAATAAAAAAAATTAAAATAAATATAAAATAAACTAAATAAACATAAACCTACGAGTTTACTTAATTTTAAAAAAATAAAAAAAACAAATTAAAAAAAATTCCTAAACCCTAAACCCTAAACCTAAAACAACCTAAACATAAAGAACCCTCCTCCCCCAAGCACTCACTTGTTCTAGAGTTTTATTTGCTAAAGAAAAATTAGTAGAAGCCTGTCAACAAATTGATTTACATCAACAAAATAAAAAAATAAAATTAATCTTTATGTTGTGCTAAGAATGATCTTGTAGCACATCAATGGGGATGTTCCAGAAATACAACTTTCCCATGTATAGGATCAGCCTGTAATAAAAAGAATTCTTTAAGAAAACAAATAAAAATAAATTGAATTTAAAGAAATGAAATTTTAGGCGAAAACAATTTAACAAAAAACCAAAAATTTGTAAATGTTGGTTGTGTAAAGAAGGACATTATGCTAATGAGTGTGCAAAAAGAACAAAAGTTTTAGGGAGAGAAAATATGTCCAAATTATAGACGAACAAGAATTAGAGCCTATCTTTGATATTTTTGAAATCAACTCCAACGAAGAAATTTATGAATTATCTGATCAAGAAGAAGACCTTATAAATCCATATTATTACTCCAATAATGATAATGATTTAAATGAATATTTATATTTAGATTAAATGACTGAACTCCAACAACTTAACATAGAAGACACTATAGATAATCACTTAAAATACACTAAACACTTAACCTTTTTAGAAGAAGAATATAAGAAGATTCAAAAAAAATAAAATTATCATTAGGAACTAAAGACTATTTCAATATGCCAATTTTAAATTGGAAAAAAGCAATTCATTATAATATCAAATAAGGAGAATTCCCTATTGAAATAATAGAACCCCAAGGAAGTATAGAAATCTTTTTATATAATTATACAATGAGAAATCAAGATTTATAAAAGATTCCTCATCATAAAAAATATATACATGTATTTTTGGGAGGAATATAAGTACTAATCAAAGCATACTTTAGAAATGATACAGATAGCCCTATAACCTTGTGGATATATGATGATAGAATTATTAATTCTAAAATAGATGCTTTATTAGGAGTTATCCAAGGAAACTTATGTTACCAAACTTTATTATTTAATTTACATACTAGTTATGCCATCAATATTAATGATAGACATATATACAGAACTCTTACTCTCAAACATAAATCAGATTATGTTTAATTAAGACAAGGAAGCGCTATTTATAGCATTACATATCAAGTAGCTTATGACTCTAGCAATAATCATAATGTTGTAGCTTTTAGATCATATAACAAACCTATTCATTATTTAGGGATTTGGGTTTTGGGTTTAGGGTTTATAGGGTTTAGAGTTTATGGTTTAATATTTAGGGTTTAGGGTTAGGGTTTAGGGTTGAGGATTTAGGGTTTAGGGTTTAGGTTTTAGGGTTTAGGGTTAGTTTAGGGTTTATGGTTTAGGGTTTAGGGTTTATGGTTTAAGGTTTTGGTTTGTAAGTTTAGGGTTGTAGGTTTGCAGTTCAGGGTTTTGGCTTAGTTTTAAGGTTTAGGCTTTAGGGTTTAGGGTTTAGGATTTAAGGTTTAGGGTTAAGGTTTAGGTTTTTTTTTTAAATTAGGTAAACCTATAAGTTTACTTTTTTTAGTTTATTTTTTATTTATTTTAGTTTAGTTTATTTTATTTATTTAGGTTTTTTATTTTTTATTTTATTTTACTTAGTTTATTTATTTTAGTTTATTTTTTTAGGATTAGGTTTAGGTTTATGTTTATTTTTAATTTATTTATATTTTTATTTTATTTTCTAGGTTTAGGTTTTATTTTTTTTAGGTTTAGGTTTAGGTTTTTATTTTATTTTTTAAGTTTAGGTTTTATGTTTTTAGTTTAGGTTTATTTTTAGGTATTTTTTATTAGGTTAGGTTTAGGTTTATTTTAAGTTTATTTTATTTTATTTAGTGTAGGTTTAGGTTTAAGTTTAGGTTTAGTTTTTATTTATTTTAGTTTAGCTTATCTTGGTTTACTTCTAGGTTTACTTCATTTTTATTTTAGGTTTAAGTTTTTTTTTAAAAGTTTAGGGTTTAGGTTTTATTTTTTTATTTATTTTAGGTTTTATTTATTTTTTTTTAGGTTTAAGTTTTATTTTGTTTTATTTTATTTTATTTTAGTTTATTTTATTTTATTTTAGGTTTGGCTTTTATTTTATTTAGGTTATTTTTTTAGATTAGTTTTGGTTTTTATTTATTTTATTTTATTTTAGTTTTTATTTTTTTATTTTATTTTCTTTTTAAGTTTAGGTTTAGGTTTAGGTTTTAGTTTAGTTTATTATTTTATTTTATTTATTCATTTGTTTTTTTGTTTAGGTTTTATATTAATTTTATTTTTGGATTTATTTAGTTTAGGTTTATGTTTTTTTCTTTTAGGTTTAGGGTTTAGGGTTTAGGTTTAGATTTTTATTTTAGCTTTTATTTTTAGTTTATGTTTAAGTTTATTTTTACTTTATTTTATTTTACTTAGTTTAGGGTTTAGGTTTTATTTATTTTTGTTTTGGTTTAGGTTTATTTTATTTTATTTATTTTGCTTTTATTTTAATTTTAGTTTTTATTTTCAGTTTAGGGTTATGTTTTTATTATTTATTTATGTTTAGGCTTATTTTTTAGGTTTAGGTTTTTGTTTTATTTTATTTTATTTTTATTTTACATTTAGTTTTTATTTTATTTAGTATTATTATTCTTTGGTTTATTTTATTTTTTTAGTTTAGTTTAGGTTTTTATTTATTTTATTTTAATTTATTTTTATTTTTTATTTAAATTTATTTTTAGGGTTAGGTTTATGTTTAAGTTTAGGTTTTTATTTTATTTTATTTTTTATATTATTTAGGTTTAGTTTTTATTTATTTATTTTATTTTTAGATTTTATTTACTTTAGGTTTTTAGGGTTTAGGGTTAGGGTTTAGGGTTTTAGGGTTTAAGATTTTAGGGTTTAATGTTAAGGGATAGGGTTTAAGGTTTAGGGTTTAGGGTTTTGTGTTTAGGCTTTAGGGCTTAGGGTTTTTAGTGTTTAGGGTTTAAGGTTTACTATTTAGGGTTAGCTTTGGGTTTAGGGTTTTCAGGGTTTAGGGTTTTGGGTTTTGGGTTTTTGGGTTTATGGCTTAGGGTTTAAGTTTAGGTTAGGTTAGTTTAGGTTTAGGGTTTAGGATTTATAGTTTAGTTTAGAGTTTAGGGTTTAGGGTTTGGGTTTTCTGGTTTAGTGTTAGTTTAGAGTTTAGGTTTAGGGTTTAGGGTTTAGGGTTTATGGTTTAAGGTTTAGGTTTGTAGGTTTAGGGTTGTGCATTTAGGGTTCAGGGTTTAGGCTTAGTTTTAAGGTTTAGGCTTTAGGGTTTAGGGTTTAGGATTAGGATTTAGGGTTTAGGGTTAAGGTTTAGGGTTTTTTTTTTTTGAAAAAGTAGGTAAACCTATAAGTTTAGGTTTTTTTAGTATATTTAGTTTATTTTTTATATATTTTGGTTTATTTTATTTTTTATTTAGGTTTATTTTTTATTTCTATTTGGTTTATTTTATTTATTTTAGCTTTATTTATTTTAGTTTATTTTTTAGGTTAGGTTTAGGTTTAGGTTTATTTTTTTAGTTTAGTTATATATTTATTTTATTTTTTAGGTTTAGGTTTAGGTTTAGGCATTATTTTATTCTTTTAGGTTTAGGTTTTAGGTTTTTATTTTAGGTTTATTTTTAAGTATTCTTTCTTAGTTTTGGTTTAAGATTATTTTTAGTTTATTTTATTTTATTTAGTTAGGTTTAGGTTTAGGTTTAGTTTTATTTATTTTAGTTTAGTTTATCTTAGTTTAGGTTTAGGTTTATTTTATTTCTATTTTAAGTTTAGGATTTTTTTTAAGTTTAGGGTTTAGATTTTATTTTTTATTTATTTTTAGGTTTATTTTTTAGGTTTAAGTTTTTATTTAATTTTTATTTTATTTTATTTTAGGTTTATTTTATTTTTATTTTAGGTTTGGTTTTCATTTTATTTAAGTTTTTTATTTTTTTATTTAGTTTAGGTTTTTATTTATTTTATTTTAGTTTAGTTTTTATTTTATTTATTTTATTTTCCTTTTAGGTTTAGGGTTAGGATTAGGTTTTAGTTTATGTTTTTATTTTACTTTATTTTTTCATTTTATTTTGGTTTAGGTTTTTTTATTAATTTTATTTTTTTGGTTTTAATTAGTTTAGGTTTAGCTTTTTAGCTTTTCAGGGTTTAGGATTTAGGGTTTAGGGTTTAGGTTTTAGGTTTTTATTTCAGGTTTGATTTTTTAGTTTAGGATTAAGTATATTTTTAGTTTATTTTATTTTATTTAGTTTAGGGTTTAGGCTTAGTTTATTTTAGGTTCAGGTTTAGTGTTTATCAGTTATTATTAGGTTTTATTAGTTTATTATTATTTTCATGTTTAGTTTAGTTAGTTTAGTTTTAGTTAGGTTATTAGTTTTGTTTTAGTTATTATTATTTTAGGTTAGTTTGGGGGGGGGGGGGATGGTTTATTTTATTAGTTTATTTATCAAGTTTATTTAGTTTTTTTATTTCATAGGGTTTAGTTTGTTTTAGTATATTTATTAGTTATTATTAGTTAGTTTGTTATTTATTTATTTTAGTTAGTTATTATTATTAATATATGGTTTTATTATTATTTAAGTTTTAGTTAGTTTTTGTTTGTGGTTTTGTTTTATTAGTTTAGTTTTGTTAGTTTATTTAATAGTTTATTAATTTAGTTATGGGTTTAGGTTTATTAGTTTATTATTATTAGTTTTTTAGTTTAGTTTATGGCTTAATTATTTATTAGTTATTATTAGTTATATATTATTTATTACTATTTTTAGTTAAGTTGGTTTATTATTAATTTTATTTTAGATTAGCTATTTTTACTTTATTATTATTATTAGATTACATTTAATATTATTAACTTTATTATTATTATTATTTAGCTTATTTATTTAGTTAGGGTTTAGGGTTTAATTATTTAGTTATTTATTAGATAGTTTATTATTAGTTTTTTTATTATTATTATTTTTATAGTTTAGTTAGTTAGTAATTATTATTATTTATTCTTATTTAGTTTAGTTATTGTTAGTTAGTTTATTATTATTATTATTATTATTATTATTATTTATTATTATTATTATTATTATTTGTTATTATGTTTTTATTAGTTAGTTTTTTATGTTTTATTAGTTTAGGTTTTGGGGTTTTTTGGTTATATTTACTTAGTATTTATTATTAGTTATTATTATTAGTTTATTAGTTTATTAGTTTATTAGTTAGTTAGTTATTTATTTAGTTTAGCTAGTTAGTATTATTAGTTAATGGTTTTATTATTTTTTAGGTTTTACTTAGTTTTAGTTAGTTTAGTTTTTAGTTTAGTTTTTTGTTAGTTTATTTTAGCTTAGTAGTTTAGTTTATTAGTTTTATTAGTTTATGGGTTTAGGTTTATTAGTTTATTATTATTAGTCTTTTAGTTTAGTTTATGGTTTAGTTTTTTAATTAGTTATTATTGCTTATTTATTTATTATTATTATTATTAGTTTAGTTAGTTGGTTTATTATTATTTTAGTTTTAAATTAGTTTTTTTATTTTATTATTATTATTAGTTTATGTTTATTATTATTAGTTTTATTTTTATTATTGAGTTTATTTATTTTAGGGTTTATTGTTTAGTTATTTAATTATTTATTAGTTAGTTTATTATTAGTTTTATTATTAGTTAATTTATTTAGTTAGTTGGTTATTAATTATTATTATTATTATTATTATGAACTTTTATTAGTTTAATCATTGTTAGTTATTTTTATTTTTATTATTATTATTAGTTTATTTATTAGGTTGATTAGTTTTGTCATTTAGTTAATTTTACCTTATTTAGTTATTAGTTGATTAGTTTATTATTGGTTAGTTATTATTAATTTTTTAAGTTTGGTGTTTTATTTTTAGTTTATTATTAGTTATTAGCTAGTTTATTTGGTTTAGTTATTATTATATTTATTTATTAGTTAGTTTTTTTTATTTATTACTTTAGGTTTAGGGTTTAATTTTAGTTAGTTATTTAGTTATTTATTATTAGCTAATATTATTAGTTTATTAGTTTAGTTTTAGTGTTTATTATTTAATAGGGTTTAGGTTTATTGATTATTAGTTTAGTTTTATTAGTTAGTTTTTTTTTGTTAGTTAGTTTATTATTTTATTTTATTTAATAGTTATTGGTTTTATTATTATTTAGTTTTAAATTTATTATTATTAGTTTTAGCTTTTGATTAGTTATTATTAGCTTTTAGTTTAGTAGGTTTATTAGTTTTATTATTTATTAGTTTATTAGGTTTTATGGTTTAGTTATGTTAGTTTTAGTTTAGTTTTATTATTAGTTTTTTTAGTTATTATTATTAATTTTATTAGTTTAGTTTTTAGTTATTTTAGTTTAGTTTAGTTTGTTATTATTAGTTTTATTATTATTAGCTTTATTACTTTAGGTTTAGGGGTTTAGTGTTTAGTTTATTAGTTTATTATTATTATTTTTTTTATTATTAGTTTTTTGTTATTATTATTAGCTTATTAGTTTTAGTTAGTTTAGTTAATAATTATTATTAGTTTAGTTATTATTATATTATTATTAGTTCATTATTTTTAGTTTTATTAGTTTTATTTACTTTATTATAATTTGTTATTTTTTAGTTTAATGTTTAGTTTAGCTATAGTAATTTATTATTTAGTTTATTGTTATTATTAGTTTAGTTTAGTAAGTTTTTATGATATTAGGTTTTATTATTATTCAGCATTTTTTAGTTATTATTAGTTTTTAGTTTAGTTTATTTTTTATTATTAGTTATTAGCTTATTAGTTTAGTTACTTTTATTTAGTTTATTATTATTATTAAATTATTTGGTTTGTTTATTATTATTAGGTTTAGTTTATTTATTTAGGTTTTTATTATTTAGTTTAGTTTTTTTATTATTAGTTTAGTTATTAGTTTTATTTTGCTTAGTTTTGGTTTAATAGTTTAATATTAGTTATTATTAGTTATTTAGTTTTAGCTTATTAGTTTTTTTAGTTTCATTATTAGTTTTAGCTATTATTATTTAGTTAGTTTCTTATTAGGTTTAGTTAGTTTATTAGTTTACTTTGGTTTAGTTATTAGTTTTAGTTATTAGTTTTGGTTATTGGTTATTAGTTTTAGTTTAGTTAGTTTAGTTATTATTATTTTAGTTTTATTGGGTTTAGTTTTTATAAGTTGTTATGTATTAGGTTTAGTTATGTTTCTTAGGTTTTTATTATTGTTATTTATTAGTTTAGTTTAGTTAGTTTATTAGTTTAGTTTTAGTTATTAGTTTAGCTTTGGTTTATTTTTAGTTAGTTTATTAGTGGGGATTTTTTGTTTATGTTTAATTTAGTCATTAGTTTGCTTATTAGTTTAGTTAGTTTTTATTATTATTAATTTATTAGATTCTTAGTTATTATTTAAATAGTTTAGTTTAGTTTGTTCTATTAGTTTTTATTTATTATAAGTTAATTAGTTTATTTTTAGTTATTTTAGTTTTCTATTTTATTAGTTTATTATTAGGGTTTAAGGTTTAGGGTTTAGGGTTTAGAGTTTAGGATATGGGGTTTAAGGTTTTATGGTTTAGGGTTTAGGGTTGTAAGTTTATGGTTTAGGGTTTAGGGTTTAGGGTTAGTTTTAGGGTTTAGGGTTTAGTATTAGGTAATTTTTATTTTTTTTATTTTGTTATTTATAGGGTTTAGTGTTTAGGTTTTAGGTTTAGGGTTTAAGTTTTAATTTAGGGTTTAGGTTTTTGGGTTTTTTTTAAAGAACAAATTCAAATTCAACATTTCTTCTTTCCAATTTCATCAACCAAGTAACACACCAAGTTCTTTAAGACAAAAGCGACGACACAGATAAAAAAATGAGCACACATCATGCAAATCAAAAACCCTAGATAACTAGAACCGTCTCAACTATAAAGACATAGTTTCATAAGTAGTAGATTGGATCTGCCGTTCTTCTATTTCTCTAGTTCCCATCAAAACCAGGCCTTTCAGTAGCGGTCCACCATCATATCCACAATGTCTCCTCAGCCACCACCACATAACCTCGTCGGTCCTCCTGCCACCACTATCACCACCTCCATATCCACCAACACCTCAGATCCCCACCACCCTGCGATAACCCGCCTTAGCCTTTGCCTCCAGATCTAGGCGGGTTTGTGATGATGTTCATGTCAAGGTTCTTCCCATAATTAGGGTTTAGGTTTAAGTTTAGGTTTATTAGGTTTTAGGATTCAAGTTTATTTTTTAATTATTTTAGTTACTTTAAGCTTAGGTTTAGGGTTTGGGGTTTAGGGTTTAGGGTTTAAGATTTAGGATTTAGGGTTTAGGGTTAGGGATTAGGGTTTAGGGTTTACAATTTTTTATGGTTTTGGGTTTTAGGTTTAAGGTTTAAGGTTTAGGGTTTAGGTTTTAGGGTTCAGTGTTTAGGGTTTAAGGTTTAGGGTTTTTAGGGTTTAGGGTTTAGGATTTAAGGTTAGCTTAGGGTTTAAGGTTAGTTTAGGGTTTATGATTTAGGCTTTAGGCTTTAGGCTTTTAGCTTTTGGTTTAAGGTTTTCAGAATTTAGGGTTTAGGGTTTAAGGTTAGTTTAGAGTTTAGGGTTTAAAATTTTAGAATTTAGTCTTTATGGTTTATGGTTTAGAGTTTAGGAATTAGCATTCGTTTAGGGTATAGGGTTAGTTTTAGGGTTTAGGGCATAGAATTTAGGATTTAGGGTTTAGGGTTTATGGCTTAGGAGTTTTAGGGTTTAGGCCTTAGAAACTAGTTAGTTTAGTTTTTTCAGTTTAGGTTTAGGTTAATTTTATTTTGGTTATTTAAGGTTTAGGTTTTTCTTTTTAGTTTATGGTTTAGGTTTTATTTTTTATTTATTTTTACGTTTAGGTTTTTTTTTTAATTTTTATTTTATTTTATTTTAGGTTTATTTTAATTTTACTTTACGTTTGTATTTTATTTTATTTAGATTTTTATTTTTAGTTTAATTTTATTTTTTAGTTTAGTTTAGGTTCTTATTTATTTTATTATGGTTTAGTTTTTATTTTTTATTTTATTTTATTTTTAGGTTTAGGTTTAGGTTTAGGTTTAAGATTAGGTTTTTATTATATTTTATTTTTTAATTTTATTTAGGTTTAGGTTTTTTTATTCTTTTATTTTTAAGCTTTATTTAGTTTAGGTTTAAGTTTTTAGGTTTTTAGGGTTTAGGGTTTATGGATTAGGGTTTAGGGTTTAGGGTTTGGGCCTTAAGGTTTAGGGTTTAAGGTTATAAGTTTTAGGGTTTAGGGTTCACAGTTTAGGGTTTTTTAGGGTTTAAGGTTTAGAGTTTAGGGTTTAGGGTGTAATGTTAATTTTAGGGTTTAGGGTTTAGGGGTTTTTAGGCTTTAGGATTTATGGTTGGGGTTCGTTTTAGAGTTTAGGGTTTAAGATTTAGGGTTTAGGAGTTTAGGGTTTAGGGTTTAGGGTTTAGGACTTAGGGTTTAGGATTAGCTTAGGTTTTAAGGTTAAAATATGGTTCAAGGTTTAGGGTTTATAGTTAATGATTTAGGGTTAGGGTTTTTCTTAAATTTTCTTAGTTTTTTAAATTAAATAAACCGGTATGTTTAGGTTTATTTAGTTTATTTAGTTTATTTTTTATTTATTTTAATTTATTTTGTTTTTAAGTTTTATTTAAGTTTATTTTTTATTTTTATTTAATTTAGTTTATTTATTTTTGGTTTATTTATTTTAGTTTAGGTTTTTTATTTTAATTTATTTTTTAGATTTAAGTATATTTTTTAGTGTAGTTCTATTATTATTATATTTTTTAGGTTTAGATTTATTTATTTATTTTTATGTTTAGGTTTAGGTTTTTATTTTATTTGTTTAGGTTTAGGTTTTAGATTTTTATTTTAAGTTTATTTTTATGTCTTATTTTTTTAATTTAGGTTTAGATTTATGTTTAGTTTATTTTAGGTTTAGTTTTAGGTTTTATTTATTTTAGTTTAGTTTATTTTAGTTTAGGTTTAGGTTTAGGTTTATTTTATTTTTATTTTAGGTTTAGCCTTTTTTTAGTTTAGGGTTTAGGTTTTATTTTTTATTTATTTTTTATTTTACTTTTGGTTTATTTTTTAGGTTTAGGTTTTATTCAGTTTTTTTTTATTTTTTTATTTTAGTTTTCATTTTTACTTTATTTAGGTTTTTTTAGTTTAATTAGATTTTTATTTATTTTATTTTAGTTTAGTTTTTATTTTTTATTTTATTTTTATCTTAAGTTTAGGTTTAGGATTAGGTTTTAGTTTATGTTTTATTTTATTTTATTTTGGTTTAGGTTTTTATTTATTTTATTGTTATGTTTTATTTAGTTTAGGATTAGGTTTTTAGATTTTTAGGGTTTACGATTTAGGGTTTAGGGTTTAGGTTAGTTTATGGTTTAGGGTTTATGGTTTAAGGTTTGGGGATTAGGGTTTAGGGTTAGGGTTTATGTTTTAGGGTCTAGGTTTTAGGTTTTAGGGTTTAATGTTTAGGGTTTTAGGGTTTAGGGTTTAGGGTTTACGATTTGGTGTTTTTAGGGTTTAGGGTTTAGGGTTTAAGGTTTAGGTTTTAGGTTTATGATTTAGGTTTTAGTTTAGGGTTTTGGGTTATTTGTTTTTCTTTTTTTTTTCTTTTTAAATAGAGAACAAATTCATATTGAACATTTCTTCTTTTCGATTTCATCAACCAAGTAACACACCATATTTTCTAAGACATAAGTGACGACATAGATAAAAAATGAGCACGCATAAAGAAAATAAAACCCTGATAATAACCATCTCTTTAAAGATTTTATAGCATTGATGGATCAGCGTTCTTGTTTCTAGTTCCCAATGAAACCACCCCGGCCTCTTTAGTAGCTAGTTCCACCATCATATCCCCGATCTCTTCCTCCGCCAGCACCATGGTTGTAACCTCCATCACTGCTCCAGCCTCCATAACCACCACTTCTTTGACCACCAAAATGATAACTTCCACCTTCGCCTTCACCTCCACTGCCAGATCTAGACTAAGCCTGGTTGATGGTGATGTTCTTGTCTTCAAGGTTCTGCCCATTCTTAGGGTTTAGGTTTAAGTTTAGGTTTAGGTTTAGGTTTATTAGGTTTTAGGGTTTAGGTTTATTTTTTAATTTATTTAGTTACTTTAGGTTTAGGTTTAGGGTTTGGGTTTAGGGTTTTAGATATAGTTTAGGGTTTAAGGATTAGGATTTAGCATTAAGGGTTTAGGGTTTTAAGGTTTATGCTTTTAGGGTTTAGGAGGTTTAGGGTTTTAGGGTGGATTAGGGTTTAGGGTTTAGGGTTTAGGTGTCAATTTTAGGATTTAGGGTTTAGGTGTAGGTTTTAGGTTAGGGTTTAGTTTTAGGGTTTAGGTTTAGTTTAGTTTAGGTTTAAGTTTTAGGTTTAGCAAGTTTTAGTTTAGGGTTTAGGGTTTTGATTTTTTTTCAAATTGAACAAATTCAATTCAATATTTCTTCTTTTGATTTCATCAACCAAATTTCTAAGGCATAAGTGACAACATAGATTAAAATGAGCATGCATAGAGCAAATTAAAATACTAGATAACTAGAACCTTCTCTCTTAAAGAGATAGTTCCATGGCGACAGTCGATGGGCCATCTTTAATTTCTCCGGTTCCCATAGAACCTCCCGACCTCTCAGTAGTGGGGACCACCATCAAATCCCGATCTCTCCTCGCCTACCACCGGTTTTAACCTTGTCACTCCTCCCTCCATAACCACCACTACTCGACCATCACCTCCATATCCACCACCTCGGATCCCCCACCACCACTGATAACCACCTCGCCTTGACTCCCGCCGGATCTGGATTAAGCACGGTTGGCGGTGATGTTCTTCTTCGAGGTTACGCCACTCTTAGGGTTAAAATTTTTTTTTAGGGAAAGTTAAAATTTTTTACCTTAAAATAAAAATGTCCTTAAAGGGGTAAAGCTCATTTATCTTAGCTACAAGAAACCTAAAGAGCTAAACCCCTATCTAAGTACAATGAAAAAAAGAAAATATTAGAACAAAAGCAATGGCATAAAAGCAAATCAGAAAGTACACAAAAAGGACTAATAAAACTTACAAAAATAGTAAAAGGACTAGTTAACAACAGTTCATGATCCCTTTGAGAAGGAAGGATAAGCAAGATCCACATCAATAATACTTGAGTTAGCTGAGTAAAGATCATTCAATCTGTGAAGTTCCAACCTACAAAAGAAATTTGTAAAACACTACAAAGGAAATGGCCATAGCTTAAGGAAAAATGATAAAGTAAACAATTTAGAAAGAGCTGTTAAGATTATCTCAAGGGGCAACAATACATATAAGCATCCAAAATTCATGAGAAGGGTTACAATCGTATGCATGCTACCAACTAGAGAGAAGATATAGGGAAACATCAAAGCCATCATAGCTAGCATACCTGATATAAGCAACCATCCAAGGCAAAATAGTCCATAGTGATCTAATTCCTGCACCAAAAAATAGAGAAAAATAGCCAGCTAGCAACAAAATAGTAGCCAACCCACTAACCGAAACCCACAATAGACCATGCACATAAAGCCAACATCTCAGTACTTACAGCAGGGTTAGTGGCTGAGAACAACCCACAACTATCTCCAGAGCACTAGCAATCCAAATCCCAAGGAAAAACCTCCACCCAAATAGCAAAATAGTAGAAGATAAGCATCACCAGAGAGAGGAAATCCATTCAATAGAGAGACCAAGAGGGCATCTAGATGTTACCATCAAAACCACCACCAAGGCAGCCAAATGGAAAGCAAATCCACCATCACCAACCAAGAGGAAAATATCAGGAAACAAAGAGAGCCAACTAAACCGAAGGGAGTCAATACGAATAGACAACATAAAGCCCAAAACACTAAGCAACTACACAAGCATCCAAGACAGCAGCCATAAAAAACCCCTCAAGCAGCTAACCCCCAATAGTAAGTCCTAAAATAAGACCAAAAAAATCATAAGTGCTCATGTCCTCTACCAACAAAATAGCCAATAAAACCACCCGACCATCGGGATGAGAGGAGAGTCGAACAAGCAGAAAATTGACAAATTGAGAAGCAAAAATAAAGGAAAAATGGCTGCACCCATGAGAAGATAACCAATCCAGGAGCATACTAGAAACCCAACCAAAAGCACCTAAACCAACCATCAATCATAGGCAACACATCCACCGACCAACCAACTAGACCAAAACAATAACCATACTTAGCCAACAAAACAATTAGCAAACATAAAACAAAGCCCAAAAGAGGAAAAGAACAATAACAAACCAAGCCACAACACCACTTCCAAAATAACCAAGAAATAAAATGGTAGTCACCCAAACCAAAAAAGCCAAGGAGGACCACCCAACCACAAGCAACAAACCTATAAGGAAAGGAATAAGGCCAAAGGCAAATAAAACCCCATCTAAATTCCAATGAGCAGATATTCACTATAAGGAGAAAATAAGGAGACAACAAGCATAGAAGAACTAACTCCAATTCACTAGGTAGATAGAACCAACCAATAGAAACCTCCAAGAAAAACTAGGAAAGGTGAACCAAGCCAGAAGAAGCCAATAATATCCATGAAAAAATAACTACCCAAAATAGCTAGGCAGATGAAAAAAAAAGCAGCCACTAGCAGAACCAACCATAGCATCCATAATTCCAATTCAAAAAAGGCCTCAGCCAGCCAAAACTAAAGGCAAACCCAAAATTCATTGGTAAAAAGGGTAGGCCAAATTTCTGTACAACCACAATCCAACAGGAGACACAAAGCATGAGACACAAAAAGAAAATAACCAGGCTCAAAGGATAAGAAAACCAATTAAAAATAGCACCACTAAGACCCAAAAAATGGCCAGGAAAGTATAGAATGGGGTAAAGTTGAAGGGGGCTTAATTATAGAAATAAACTCACCAAAAACAACTTCTTAGTGAGGGGAGCAAAAAAATACAACAAAAAATAGACTGAATAAAACCACCATAGCAAAAGATTTACAGAAGAAAAAAGGTTAAAATTTGAGATAAGGCAATCTAGTGTTATCTGGATTGACCAGACCACGCAGATTCTTAGGTATGCTATGCTTATCAAATAAAGTGAGCTCATTTAATCACCCCCCCCAAATAGCTAGGAAATCAGCACAAGCATTGCTTTCACGAAGAATGTGAGAAATTTTTGTAGCAAACTTTAGAAAGAAGCTTTTTAGTGTGATTAAGAAGATATAATAACTCAACATTTCCCATTTTATTATTATTATGCATATCAAGTAAAAGAAGAGTATCAACTTTAATCCAAATATTATAGAGGCCTTTCCTTAAATAAATACCAATAGCTTTGTTAACAGTAATGAGTTCACCATAAATAACAAAATAAGCTTTAAGGTTTAGAGATTTTAGTTTTTTTAAACAGAGAACAAATTCAGATTCAGCATTACTTATTTTTGATTTTATCAACCAAGTAACACACCAAGTTTTCTAAGACACAATCGACAACATAGACAAAAAGAGCAAGCATAGAGCAAATCAAAAAACCTAGATAACAAGAATCGTCTCTTGTAAGACATGTTCCATATAGTAGATGATTCATTCTTCACTTTCTCTAGTTCCCATGAACCCCGACCTCTCAGTAGTAGGATCCACCATCATATCGATCCCTCCACCACCACCATTTGTAACCTCCATCTCTCCTCCCACCTCCATAACCACCCTTGCTCACGACAACCACCTCCATATCCACCACCTCAGATCCCCATGCTGAGATAGCCACCTCTACCTTCACCTCCACCATCTAGACTAAGCGGTTAGGTGATGTTCTCGTCATGGTTACGCCCATCCCAGGGTTTAGGTTTATTAGGTTTTAGGTTTTTGTTTATTTTTAATTTATTTAGTTACTTTAGGTTTAGGTTTAGGGTTTGGGGTTTAGGGTTTAGGGTTTAGGGTTTATGGTTTAGGTTTATAGGTTTAAGGTTTAGGGTTTATACTTTATGTTTAGGTTTTTAGTTTAGGTTTAGGTTTGGGTTTAGGTTTAGGGTTTAGGGTTTTTTTTTTTAAGTTTAGTTTTATTTTATTTTATTTAAATTTTAGGTTTTATTTTTTTTTTATTTTATTATTTTATTTATTTTTATTTATTTAGTTTATTTTTATTTTTTATTTATTTATTTTTTATTTTAGTTTTATTTAGGTTTTATTTTTTAGGTTTAGGTTTAGGTTTATTTTTAGTTTATTTATTTTTATTTAGGTTTAGGTTTATTTTATTTTATTTATTTTAGGTTTAGGTTTAGGTTTTATTTTATTTTAGTTTAGTTTAGGTTTATTTTATTTTATTTAGGTTTATTTTTTTAGTTTAGGTTTAAGTTTTTATTTTTTAGTTTATTTTTATGTTTTTTTTAGGTTTAGGTTTTATATATTTTTATTTATTTTATTTTAGGTTTATTTTATTTTATTTAGTTTTATTTTTTTTTTTTTATTATTTATTTTTTATTTTATTTTATTTATTTTTTATTTATTTTATTTAGTTTATTTTTATTTTTTATTTTATTTTATTATTTTATTCAGGTTTAGGTTTTTTTATTTATTTTATTTTTTGGTTTTATTTATTTTAGGTTATTTGGGTTTAGGGTTTAGGTTTTTAGGGTTGAGAGATTAAGGTTTTAGGGTTTAGTGTTTTAGGTTTTGATTTAGGTTAGGGTTTGGGTTTAGGTTTAGGGTTTAGGGTTTTAGGTTTAGGGTTTAGTATTTAGGTTTAGGGTTTAGGAGTTTAGGGTTTAGGTTTAGGGTTTAGTTTAGGTTTAGGAGTTTAGTTTAGGGTTTAGGTTTAGGAGTTTAGGTTTATTTAGAGTTTAGTGTTTAGGAGTTTTAGGGTTTGATTTAGTTTAAGTTTAAGTTTAGTTTAGGAGTTTAGGGTTATTTAAGTTTAAGGTTTAGGTTTAGGTTTAGGTTTAGGTTTAAATTTAAGTTTAGGGTTTAAAGTTTAAAATTAGGTTTAGGTTTAAGTTTAAATTTAAGTTTAAATTTTAGGTTTTAAATTGGGTTTTAAATTTAGTTTAAATTTAGTTAGTTTTAAATTTAATTTTTAGGTTTTAGGGTTTAGGTTTTTGATTTAGGGTTTAGGGTTTAGGTTTAAGGTTTAGGGTTTAGCTTTAGGGTTGTAGTTTAGGGATTGCTTTAGGGTTTAGGTTTTTTTTTTTAAAAAAGTAAAAATAATATGTTTAGGTTTATTTAATTTATTTAGTTTATCTTTTATTTATTTTAGTTCATTTTATTTTTTTTTTTTTTTATTTATTTTTGGTTTATTTAAGTTAGTTTAGGTTTTTGTTTTAGTTTATTTTTTAGGTTTAGTTTTAGGTTTATGTTTATTTTCATTTTTTTTAGTTTAGTATTATTTTTATTTTAATTTTTTTAGTTTACATTTTATTTTTATTTTTTATTTTTAGGTTTAGGTTTAGGTTTTATTTTATTTTTTTTTTAGGTTTTATTTAAGGTTTATTTTTAGGTTTTATTTTTTAGTTTAGGTTTAGGTTTATTTTTAGTTTATTTTATTTTATTTAGTTTAGGTTTAGGTTTAAGTTTAGTTTATTTTAGGTTTAGGTTTATGTTTAGGTTTTATTTATTTTAGTTAATGTTTATTTTAGTTTAGGTTTAGGTTTATTTTTTTTATTTTAGGTTTAGGTTTTTCTTGTAATTTAGTATTTAAATTTTTTTTACTTATATTTAGGTTTTATTATTAGGTTTATTATTTAGGTTTATGTTTTTATTTAGTTTTTATTTTATTCTATTGTAAGTTTATCTTATTTTTATTTTAGGTTTAGTTTTATTTTATTTAAGTTTTTATTTTTTTAGTTTAGTTTAGGTTTTTATTTATTTTATTTTTAGTTTAGTTTTTATTTTTATATTTTCTTTTTAGGTTTATGTTTAGGTTTAGGTTTAGGTATAGGTTTTAGTTTATGTTTTTATTTTAGTTGGTTTAGATTTTATTTATTTATTTTATTTTTAGGTTTTATCTAGTTTAGGTTTAGGTTTTTAGCTTTTCAAGGTTTAGGGGTTTTGGGTTTGGGGTTAAGGATTTTATTTTCTTTTTTGTGTTTAGGGTTTATGCGTTAGGGTTTGGGGTTTAGGGTATAGGTTTTAGGGTTTAGGAATTAAGGATTAGGATTTTAGGGTTTAGGGTTTAGGGTTTAGGGTTTAGGGTTTTTAGGGTTTAGGGTTTAGGTTTTAGGTTTAGGGTTCAGGTTTTAGTTTAAGATTTAGGGTTTTTGGTTTTTTTTAATAGAAAACAAATTCAAATTTAACATTTATTCTTCTTTCTATTTAGTTTATTTATTATTATTTTATTTATGTTTACTTTTTATTTTTATTTAGTTTAGTTTATTTATTTTGGGTTTATTTATTTGTTTAGGTTTTTTATTTAGTTTCGTATTTAGGTTTAGGTTTAGGTTTCTTTTTTAGTTGAGTTTTATTTATATTTTATTTTTCAGGTTTAGGTTTATTTTTTTTTTAGGGTTAGGTTTTGGTTTTTATTTTATTTTTTTAGGTTTAGGTTTTAGGTTTAATTTTAAGTTTAGGTTTAAGTTTATTTTTAGTTTATTTTATTTTATTTAGTTTAGGGTTTAAGTTTAGTTTATTTTATGTTTAGGTTTAGGTTTTATTTATTTTAGTTTAGTTTATTTTTGTTTAGGTTTAGTTTTATTTTATTTTATTTTTTATTTTTTATTTTAGGTTTAGGTTTTTTTTAGTTTAGGGTTTAGGTTTTCTTTTTTATTTTTTTAAGTTATATTTTTAGGCTTAGTTTTTAGGTTTAGGTTTTTATTTAGTTTATATTTTATTTTATTTTAGGTTTATTTTATTTTTATTTTACATTTAGTTGTTCTTTTATTTAGGTATGTTATTCTTAAGTTTATTTTATTTTTAGTTTAGTTTAGGATTTTATTTATTTTATTATTTTTATTTTTATTAGTTTATTTTATTTTATTTTAGGTTTAGGTTTAGGTTTTACTTTAGGTTTTCATTTTATTTTATTATTTTATTTTACTTAGGTTTAGGTTTGTTTAATTATTTTATTTTTACATTTTATTTAGTTTAGGTTTAGGTTTTTAGGTTTTTATGATTTGGGTTTAGGGTTTTAGGGTTTAATGTTTAGGGTTAGGGTTTAGTGTTTACGCTTTTGGGTTTAGGGTAGTGGCCCAGGTAGCTCAGTAGGTGTGGGTAGGGTAAGAGTGGGTAGGGCCTGAGAGGTCATGGAGGTTTTAAGGTTTAGGGCCTAGTGGCCCAGGGTGTGGTAGAGTTGGGGTTGGTAGGGTTGGGTCATTTTTATTTTTATTTTATTTTATTTTTAAATGATAAATTTATTTTATTTATTTTATTTATTTATTTTTATTCTTTTATTTTGATTTATTTATTTTTATTTTTATTTAGTTTAGTTTATTTATTTTAGGCCATTTATTTTAGTTTAGGTTATTTATTTTAGTTTATTTCTTAGGTTTAGGTTTAGCTTTATTTTTTTAGTTTAGCTTTATTTTTGTTTTATTATTTAGGTTTAGGTTTTATTTTTTTACTTTTCAATTTAAGATTATGTTTTATTTTATTTTTTTTAGGTTTAATTTTAGATTTTATTTTAAGTTTTATTTTTTTTAGTTTAGGTTTAGGTTTATTTAGTTATTTTATTTTATTTATTTTAGGTTTACTTTTATTTTAGCCAGTTTAGTTTTTTATTTAGGTTTAAGTTTATTTTATTTTTATTTTAAGATTATATATATTTTTTGAGTACAGGGTTTAGGATTTTATTTATTTATTTTTAGGTTTAGATTTTTATTTAGATTTTATTTTATTTTATTTTTGATTTATTTTATTTTTATTTTAGGTTAACTTTTTATTATATTTAGGACTTTTATTTTTTTAGTTTAGTTTATGTTTTTTATTAATTTTATTTTAGTTATTTTTTTAGTTTTTTATTTTATATTTTTTAAGTTTAGGTTTATGTTTAGGTTTTAGTTTATGTTTTCATTTTATTTTTATTTTTTATTTTATTTTGGTTTTGGTTTTTTCATTTATTTATTTGGTTTTATTTAATTTAGTTTAGGTTTTAGCTTTTTTATTTAGGTAAGTTTAGTGTTTAGGATTTCAGTTTAGGGTTTTGGTTTTTAGGTTCAAGTTTTATTTTAGCTTAGGGTTTTTTTTTTTTAAATAGAGAACAAATTTAGATTCAACATTTCTATTTTGATTTTGTTCAACCAAGTAACACACCATGTTTTGTAAGACACAATGACATAGATAAAAAATGAGCAGATAGAGCACATCAAAACCCTAGATAACTAGAAATGTCTCTACAGAAACACAATTCCATAAGCTTGATCAGTTTCTTCAATTTTATTTATTTAGTTTTTTATTCTTAGGATAGTTTTATTTTTTATTTAGTTTAGTTTATATTTATTTTATTTGAGTTTATTTTATTTGTTTATTTTATTTTATTTTAGGTTGTAGTTTAGTTTTATATTATTTTATTTTTCTTATTTTATTTAGTTTATGTTTTTTACATGTTTTACTTTTAGGTTTTATTTAGTTTTTAAGTTTAGGTTTTGTGGTTTAGGTTTAGGTTTAGGGTTAATGTTGTGGGTTTAGGGTTTAGGGTTTAGTGTTTAGTTGTGGTTTAAGTTTTCTTTTTGTTTAGGGTTTATTTTAGGGTTTTGGGTTTGGTTTTTTAAAAAAAAATAAGCAAACCAGTAGGTTTAGATTTATTTAGTTTATTGTGCATTTTTATTTATTAATATTTTATTTTAATTTTATTTATGTTTTATTTTTATTTATTTTATTTTATTTAGTTTAGGTTTATTTTATTTTAGTTTATTTTTTTTAGGTTTATTTATTTTAATTGAGTTTTATTTTTATTTATTTAGGTTTAGTTTTTATTTATTTAGGTTTAGGTTTTAGGTTATTATTTGTTTATTTTAGTTTATTTAGTTTATTTTTTATTTATTTTAGTTTAGGTTTAGGTTTAGTTTACTAGTTTAGGTTTAGGTTTATTAAATTATTTTATTTTAGTTTAGGTCTAAGTTTATATTTTATTTTAGGTTTAGATTTTTTTTTAGTTTAGGATTTAGGTTTTATTTTTATTTATTTTATTTTAGGTTTATTTTTTAGGTTTATGTTTTATTTAGTTTTATTTTATTTTATTTTTTTATTATTTTTATTTTAGGTTTTTTTTTATTTTATTTAGGTTTTAGTTTAATTTAGGTTTTATTTATTTTATTTTTTAGTTTAGTTTTATTTTTTTTTTATTTCTCTTTTAGGTTAGGTTTTAGTTTATGTTTTTTTTTTTTTTTTCTATTATATTATCTTATTTTCATATTTTATTTTATTTATTTATTTAGGTTTTACTCTTTTAGGGTTTGGGTTCAGTATTTGGGTTTTGGGTTTAGGTTTTTGGGTTTAGGTTCAGTTTGGGGTGGGTTTGGGTTTTAGGTTTTAAGTTTAAGGGTTTATGGTTTTATTCATGGTTTTAGGTTTTTAGTTTTTAGGGTTGGGCCTGGTTTTAGTGTGGGTTTAGGTTTAGGTTTGTGGATTTTGGGTCAGGGTTTTTTTTTAATTTAAGTAAACCAGTTTAGGTTTATTTAGTATATTTTCTTTATTTTAGTTTATTTTATTTATTTTAGTTTATTTTATTTTATTTTTTATTTTTATTTTATCATTTAGTTTAGTTTATTTATTTTAGGTTTATTTAATTTTGTAGGTTTTTTTATTTTTTTTTGTTTAGATTTAGGTTTATGTTTATTTTTAGTTTAGTTTTATTATTATTTAAGTCTCAGCTTTATTTTTTTTTTTTAGTGGTTTTATTTTATTTTCTTAGGTTTAGGTTTTAGGTTTTATTTGAGTTTATTTTTTAGGTTTTATTTTTAGTTTAGATTTAGGTTTATTTTAGTATTTCTTTTAGTTTTATTTTAGGTTTAGTTTATTTTATGTAGTTTAGGTTTAGGTTTTATTTATTTAGTTTAGTTTATTTTAGTTTTTATTTATTTTATTTTTTTTTAGGTTTAGTTTTTTTTTAGTTTAAGGTTTAGGGTTGTGGTTATTGGGTTTTGTTTTTTTTTTTCTAATTCAAACTAGTTGGTTTAGGTTTATTTATTTTATTTATTTTATTTTATTTATTATATTTTATTTTTATTTATATGTTTATTTTTATTTTATTTAGTTTATTTTATTTTAGGTTTTATTTATTTTAGTTTTATTTTATTTATTTTTTTAGGTTTAGTTTTAGTTTATTTTATTTTTTTTTTTAGTTTTAGTTTTTATTTTAGGTTTATTTTAGGTTTTATTTTAGTTTATTTAGTTTATTTTAGTTTATTATATTTTATTTAGTGCAGTTTTTTAGGTTTTATTTATTTTATTTTAGTTTAGTTTTCTTTCTTTTATTTTTTTATTTTAGGTTTAAATTTTTTAGTATTTAGGTTTTATTTTTTTATTTATTTTTTAGTTTATTTTAGGTTTTATTTTTAGATTTTAGTTTTTATTTTATTATATATTTATTTTATTTTATTTTAGTTAGTTTTATTTTATTTAAGTTTTTATGTTTTAGTTTTAGCCCATGTTTTATTTTTTATTTTGTTTTATTTTTGGTTTTATTTATTATTTTTAGGTAGTTTAATGTTTATTTTATTTTACTTCATTTTATCTTTTAGGTTTCATTTATTTATTTTAGTTTATTTAGTTTAGGTTTAGATTTTAGCTTGAGTGTGGCCCAGTGGTTTGGGTTTGGCCTGGGTTTGGTTTTGGCCTGGGCCTAGGTTTGGGCCTGTGATCAGGTCACCAGTGGCTCAGTGGTATGGTTTGGGGTCCATGGTTTTGGCTGGCCTTGAGGGCCTTAGGGTTTGGAAGGGTCAGCAGGCCCAGTGGGAGCAGGTTATTTGTGGGTCAGGTTTAGGTCTAAGGTTTAGGTTTTGTGGTTTAAAATTAAGCAAAAGTTTAGGTTTATTTAGTTTATTTTTATGTTTAGTTTATTTTATATTTATTTATTTTATTTTATTTTATTTAGGTTTATTTTATTTTTATTTAGTTTAGTTTATTTATTTTAAGTTTGTTTAATTTATTTAGTTTTATTTTAGTTTATATTTTTAAGTTTAGTTTATATTTTAGTTTAGTTTTATTTTATTTTATTTTAGGTTTAGGTTTTATTTTTAGTTTTAGATTTAGGTTTTATTATATTTTAGGTTTAGGTTTTAGGTTGTTATTTATTTTAGGTTTTATTTTTAGTTTGGGTTTAGTTTATTTTAGTTTATTTTATTTTTTTGTTTAGTATTTAGTTTATTTTTAGGTTTAGGTTTTATCTTTTAGTTTAGTTTATTTTAGTTTAGGTTTAGGTTTATTTTATTTGTTTATTATTTAGTTTTATAGTTTAGGTTTTATTTATTTATTTTATTTATTTTATTTTATTTAGTTTTATTTTATTTTATTTTATTTTTATTTTTATTTTACATTTTGTTTTATTTTATTTTTTTAGGTTTATTTTATTTAGTTTAGTTTTATTTATTTAAGTTTAGTTTTATTTTCTATTTTATTTTATTTTATGTTTAGTTTAGTTTAGTTTAGGTTTTATTTTATTTTATTTATTTTATTTTATTTAGGTTTAGGTTCTTATTTTATTTTAGGTTTTATTTAGTTTAGGTTTAGTTTATGTTTAGTTGTGGTTTAGGGTTTAGTGGTTTAGTGTTTAGCTTTATGGTTTAGTTTTGTGGTTTAGGGTTTGGGGTTTAGGTTTTATTTAGGGTTGTAGGTTTTAGTGTTTAGGGTGTAGGGTTTAGGGTTTGTGGGTTTAGGGTTTAGGGTTTAGGTTTAGAGTTCTTTAGTTTTTGGGGTTTTGGTTTTTTTTAAGAGAACAAATTGATTCAACATTTCTTCTTTTCGATTTCATCAACCATGTCACAAACTAGGGAGGTAATCAAATTACCTCCTTGAGGCTAACTAAAG
This sequence comes from Cymbidium sinense, assembly GCA_021442155.1. Classification (NCBI taxonomy): domain Eukaryota; kingdom Viridiplantae; phylum Streptophyta; class Magnoliopsida; order Asparagales; family Orchidaceae; genus Cymbidium; species Cymbidium sinense. The sequence goes on along the minus strand of CM038214.1, from coordinate 359,182,793 downwards.
CCTCATGTTCTCGGGATGTCCTCACTATAAACCCAATACCATTCAATCTTATATAAATCAACACATGAATAGAGGAAAGAAAACTCAGCATTCATACACTTAAGCTATAAGCACATGCATTTCTTATGTATTTATGACTAGCATCATAACACATTATTTTTCATTTATAAGCTTTTGAAAAATACATTTAGATTTAATAGTGATAATAACCACACATATTAAATTAAATCAACACATGCAAGCTTACATAAAGGAAATCCATTTTATTTTACTTGATTTTGAAAACATGGATATATGAATTCAAATTACATACCAAATTTAACATGATTGGAAAGAGGACAATCAAATATAAGCATGTGATTCATTCAACCAAACTAGTTCTTAAGGACAATCATATCAAATAAGATTATTTAAAGTAAACCAAAGCTTCTTTATTAATTAAGTTTTGGATTTGATTTGATTTAAAAAGGAGAAGAGAAATCATCACTTGTTTTAAACCCAGTCCCACATTAGTGATTTGATTTAATTTAAAGAAATGTAATTAAGTTGATTTTATCGATTAAGTAAGTTGAACTTTTAATTAGATGAATTAATTACCCTTACCTATGTCACCTTAAAGTAATTAACTAAATAATTATGATCTAACATGATATGCATGGAAAATAAACTTGCAATGATCCTAGAAAATAAAAGGGCATAAATTGGCTCATGATTAATAGTTAATTAGATTAAGGGACTTAATTAATTAATCTTATATTTTTGCCTCATATATGGACCAACCATAACTTCATTTAACATTTTTAGGTGCGAGATCTAATGTCACTCGAGTGAGGGAGAATGGAGTACGTCTGCCATTGCTCACTTGATACGAGCTTACCTGAGCTCAGATCAACTCCAAAAAGATCCCACACATTCAATCGGAGGAGATCCAACAGTCAAGATCACATGAGATGCAAGTTTTCTTCAAAAAGCTCCAACCCATTTTTGCCTAAGGATTGGTTTTGAAAGCATACCATGCCGGAGCTCAAGACTGGCGGCTCAAACGATTGAGGAAGCTTCATCTATTGAAGATGAAGCTCTGTTGAGTAAAAATTGGATCGATTATGATGATTTGGAGCTCGACTTTGATCGAAGTCTCACCTTTGGTTCTAGGGAATCTCGGGAGATGATCCATTCTTCCTCAACAAGGCCTAGGGAAGGTACTTGCAAAATTAATTTGAGTTTGATGGAAAAATAGGGAATTTAGGTTAGAAATGGGAGTGCCCTATTTTATGACAAATGGGAATGGCATTTTCCAATAGAGGAACAAGCTTGGGAGCTTAGGAAATGGCTCTAGCGAGTTGTCTTGGGTAGCTAGGCTCCAATGATTTTGTGTGTGTTTGAGTGGAAATTAGGGGTGTATACCCCTTTCATCTTGATCGGATGGGATCGATTTGGCTTCTAGTGGTCGATTGCCATCTCGTGGAGTCCTGATGGTGGGAGTAGGTGAGTTGGCAACTTGGTTGGTTGAAGGTGTGGAGGTGGCGCCAAGGAGGAATCATGGGTGTTCTATGGGTTTCAAATGCTCCAATGGGGAGGGTGAGGTGATTTTACCTCCCATGGGTCATGCCATCAACCACCCCTTAGTCGAGGTCCTAGTGTGGTGGACCATCGGGAGAGTACCAAGTGGCCAAGGAATGAAAATGACCACTTACATGGGTGATTTGTCTCATGTGAAGCCCTTGACCTAAGGGTAGAATGATTATTTGGCATTGGATTTGATTTGGGTAGATTTGAAATACATATGGGGACAACTTGACCTCCACTAGAAGAGGAAGAGGCTAGTTAGGCAGCCCCTGTGGTGGAAAACCTCATTATTGGCCACCCAATAGAAGATATGTCCCAGCTACAAGGAGTACACATACTATCTATATAAACTTAGAACCTAGTTTATAGGATGAGTCTTATATGGTTAGCACACTAGCCAGCTCTTCTTAATAGTAGATTCCCTTGGAGGTGACACTTGAGCCAGATAAGTGCCATGTGAAGACCGCCTCTCCTTTCCTCAAAAAAAGTTGATGGTTTGGTAGTTAAGGAAGCCCCTAAGTCATCCATAGTGTGAAGACTGTGAGGTTCTTTAGGAGCATCATCCTCAAGAAGTTGATGTAAAACTTGAGGATGATTCATATAAAGATTTAATAGAATTACTTTTTGATTGGTACTTTGCTTGTGTACATAATTTAGCAAAGAAAAGGTTAATCTGACATACTTGGTCAAAGCACAAGTCAGACTACTTTGAAATAATATGGAAGAACAAATGCAAAAGCTCTCAATCAAGACCGTGACTAGGATTCGATAATGGGTCCAAATAATGATGATGATTACTACTTAGTCCTCACTAATCATTTGAATTTGATATTTTTTTTTTTCAAATCACATTAACTCATATGAGGAGTCGTGCTTAGAAACTTCGATGATCCATGATTTTGAAGTCAAAGATGCACCACCACATAGTTTGAAGAAGAGATCATAAACCATCGACAAGCTCAAGGAAATCAACTTAAGAATCAAGAAGATCCATCGACAAGCTCAAAAAAACTTAAAGAAGAAGATCCACGCTTGACATACATCAGTTCTTTGTTGAATGAAATTGAAACCAATGACTTAGTTAGGCTATTCATTGAGTTTAAGGACTGCATGGAGTTATGAAGAGATGGCTAGATTGGCTCCTTATATAGTGGTCCATAAACTAGCAATAGAGCATACTGCTGACCTTATCAAGTAAGCTCCTAGGCATGCGATTAGACATAGAACAACGGTCATTTATGAAGTCAAAAAAAGCTCGATGTTGGCTTCATCAGGAAGAAAAATACCTACGGTTAGTTAGCATCATCAGTTAAGAAAAAGAATGGCCAAATTCACATATGCGTTGATTTATGGATTTAAATAAGGCATGTCAAAAGATGAATTTCCACTACTAATCTCGGTGATGGTGGACATTGCCTCACTCATACAACCTTCTATTTCATGGATGGCTTGTCAGATATAAATAAATAAAGATGACCCTAAAGATGAAAGAAACATTGATTTTAGAAACGATTAGAATCTATTGCTATAAGGTCATGCCTTTGACCTTAAAATGCTGCTACATACGGTCTATGACTTGAATCTTCATGAACTCATCATCATCTCATGTCATATCTGATGAACTTCATTCATCATCATCTCAAGTCTATGGATGAACTGTGGTCAAAAGTAGAAAAAGGAAGACCATCTCTTTGACTTGAGAGTAGTTTTTGAGCAGTTAAGACAATTTAACCTCAAAATGAACCCACAGTGCATTTGAGAAGCTTAGAGAAAATTCCTTGTGTTTTTTCGACACCGGGGAATCAAAATTGATTTGGAGAAGATCAAGCGATAGAAATGCCACTAAAGTTTAACTCAACTCAAATCATTCAAGTGATTGGCATATCTAAGATGCTTTATATCCAACCTAGGGAAGATGTCGACCATTCGAGCACTTGTAAAAAAAGATGCCAAGTTCAAGTGGGATGACAAGTATGAGCATGCCTTCGAAGACATCAAGCATTACCTGATGATGCCAGTTCTAGCAGCATTATCTTGGGCAAGCCACTCATACTTTACATTGTTGTGTTAGATGACTCCCTTGGTGCTTTGTTGGCCCAAGCAATGACAAAGGGAAGGAAAATGAACTCTACTACCTTAGCCATCCTCTAATCCGTGCTAATGCTAATTATCTACCCATTGAGAGGCATTGCCTAGCTTTAATCTTTGCATCCCAAAAGCTATAGCACTACATTCTTCCTCATAAGGTGAACTTAATCTCTAGGATGAATACTGGTATCTCATGTGACATCTATCCATATGGTTGCATGATGATCATCTCACAATTTGACATTACCTACCCTTTCGTGTGTGAAAGGACAAGTGCTTGGATTTCTTAGCACCACACTCACTTCTGGACTTTCCTCTTAGTGATGGTCTCCCCGATGAATAAATCATGAACTTAGGAATAGCATTCACCAGGGAGATGTACTTTGATGGTGCGACTTTTCTCAAAGAAGAACCATAATCTATTACTCGAAAGTCGAGGGGTAGGAATAGTTCTCTTAACTATGTGATGAGATTCTCATATCATGTGTGTCCAATCCTTGCACCAATGAGAATATGAGGCTCTTATTTGGGTCTAGAGTTAGTTTACTCTAAGCATCACATCAACATCTTGGGATTCTTAGCTATCAACCAAATCGGTCTATAAGGTTATAAAGGCTCCATCATGACCAAGTACACCATGGAGTTATTGGCCCAAATCTGAGGTTACCATTTATAAGATTCCTTGAGGAGAACATCATATATGCTTTAGCCAAGCTTGCCAAGAGTTGGCATGAAGGATGAGACCATATCAATAAAGGTCCAAAATAGACAAGTCTTATCTCTTATTGATATTGAACTCATCAAAAGTACTCTCTTGAAGGGAGGTTGCCATTTCTAAGAAGGATGAGGAGTTAGATTGGAGGCAACCATTCATGGATTACTAAATAAAGCCAAACTACCTCAGAAGTCCCAAGCCCATCAGATGAAGTAAAGAGCACTTTCTACACTCTTGTGGATGGTGTCTTATAGTCTTTCAATTATATGTTGTTACATTATTTAGACAAGCACAAAGCCCATAAGATTGTGAGGTACACTCGAGTTATGTGGAGCCAATCCGTCGAAGATGAAAGCCAAGATAAAGAGACTAGGATACTCATTGATGATTAAAGATTGCATGGATACATTAGGCTGCCACTAATGTCAAATACCGGTGTGGTCTACACCAACCACCCAACATCTACATTGGCCTGGCCATTCAGTGTTGTGGTACCAACATAGTGGTCAATGATCCTCATTCTTCCAAGGGTCATCGGTTCATCTTATCTACTATTACTACTTTTCCAAATGGGTGATAGAGATTTTTTTCGAGGTCATAGTTCAACATGCTAGTTTTTTAGGAACCATATCATATATAGGTTGAGTGCCTCGATGAATTATATCGATATTGATGCTGCATTCAAGAGCAGATCAACAACTTTGCATGAAACAACATATATTAGAGATATTCTACCATCAACTACACGAGGGTAAACATCTTAGCGAAGCCTTCAATAAAACTCTCATAGAAATACTAAAAGACACACACAACAAGCGATATGGCATGAGCGGTTAGTTGAAGTCTTGTGGGCTATTCCACATATAGAACTCAACTCGGTCTACTCCTTTCTTCTTAGTGTATGGGTCCAAAGCCATTCTACCATTAGAATTCCAACTCCCATCACTAAGGATAGTTATAGGGATCACAATAAGCAGAATGCCAAGTTGCGGTTAGAAGAGCTTGAAGGATTGATGGAGAGAGGCGGCATGCATGCAAAACCTCAAGTTTTACAAAGCTAAAATGATTCAAGCTCACAACAAGTTGGTCCGTCTAGAGTTTTTCAAGTAGAGAGCTTATTTTAGTTCTAAGGAGGCGATTGTTATTCATTAAGATGGGAGGCAAGTTGAACCCACTTGGGAAGGACCCTTTTTTTCCATATAGAAGGCATACCAAGGAGGATCTTATCACTTATTAGTCATAAGGAGAGCACCCAATTCTTCCAATCAGCGGGCTCTACTTAAAGAAATATTATAAATTATGTTTGAAAATAATTATCATCAATGAAAATTCCATTTTGAATTCAATCTCTTCCATGTTGAAAGAATTCTTGTTTGTGAATCCACGATAAAGTGTCTAGGGTAGGTGTAAGGAACCGGCGGCATCTACCCTTCATCGACACAACACAAACATAAACTACACATAAACATATAAAATAAACACATATCTTTTATTGTACTACGAGTTAAGATAACACCCAGTAGCACTCATTTCAATAGTACTCTAGGTTGGGCTGTCTACAAGTAGTGTGTCACCCAGTGGTCTTCTTGCTTGGAGGATGTAAGTATGCTATGCTTTCATTCCTTGCTTGGCCTACACCAATGGGCCTTGTTAGTTTGGTAAGCCTTACTTGGTGGTGGTAGTACCTCATGTTGGCTTCATTTAAGAGGATGTGAGTCTACTATGCTTTCTTCTTGGATTAGCCTTCATGCATTGAGTGAATATATTTGGTTTAGGATAAGTCCCCGGCTCCTTCCCTCATGACTACTTCAAGTCAGGTCGTCCTTCCTTGGGTCTCCCTTAGTAGTTGCTCTTGGATAGAATCTATCCCAACAATGATAGACTATCTCGATGATCAATTTCTCTTGGAAAGTTGTAAACCTACATGCTTTCTTTCCAAATTGATCATTCACAATGATGAGCACCTTAGGTTGGTTGGTTCTCACTATGTTGATGGATACACCACTCATGCAGATGGATACACCTTAGGTTGTTTGGTTCTTGCACCTTAGGATACACCACTCATGGCAGATGTAAGTCTACTATGCTTTCTCCTTGTGTTGGCCACCATACACCTGTAGGCTTTCTTTTCCAGCTGGGATAATGCCTAACAACACCACCATGGGCACTATATTTGGATCACATCCTTTGAGACCCCATTTAGACACTAGTTACTATTGGATTGGGAGTTCCCCATTCTAGTAACCACCCTTGTGGTTGGAGAATCCATCACGTGGATGTGTAGATTCTCCTTTGGTCAATAAATCAATAGTTAAGGCGACATAGCCCCTTCTGTGGTCCCTCACACACCATGAGTCCACAAACATATAAACAAATATATATTCACTTGGGGATTAGGAGGACACCCTAGTACTTTTTTTAAGCAGATATCTATCTTTAGGCATGTGCAAAACTCCCTATAAGAATCACTTACTACTTGTGTTGATATAAGTCCCCTGGCATTCACTTTCGTAATATCCCTAAGTCAGGTTCAATTTGTTGTGCTAAGTCACCAGTTATTCTCCTTTAGAAGATGTAAGTGCTATGCCTTTTTCTAAGACAACCGTTGCACAATGAAAGGCAACCCCTTAGGTTGGCTAGCTCTACCCTGGCCAAGACTATTCCTTTGGATTTGTAAATCTAAGATAGGATATCAAGTCTTCTTCGATTGGGTCCATCGCTGACATGGTCCATAAATTAAATCTATCAAATTTGATCAAGCTCACATCTCAGTGGATATGCCCATAATTTGAAATCAAACTAAGCCAAACAAACCATATCAAATCACATGAAATTAAGATAAAATTAATCACTACTTTTGAGTTGACATAAGTCCCATGACATTCACTTTCGGTAGTTTCCTAGGTCAGTTCAATTTGTTATGCATCCAACAAGTCACCCGGTGGTTGTTCCTCACTTTGGAAGATGTAAGTTTGCTATGCCTTCTTCTTAGCATTGTTTGTACAAGAAACAACCCCTTAGGTTGGCTAGGTCTACCCATAAATGGTAGACTATCCTTTGGATTTGTAAACTGAGGTAGGTCAAGGTTGATATAGCCCTTCTCTGGGTACATCATACCGATAGTGTCCATACATTAACTTCATTAAATTAAAAACTAACTTTCCTAGTGGAGTTAAATCACCCTTCTCCTAGTGGAGCCCCAAATCATATATAAACAAGTCAAACAAATCAAATTCAAAACCAACCTCCAAGAGCAAATTAAACCAACTCCCTAGTAGAGTCTAAATCAAAGAAATCCCATTTATCCCAGTGGATACATCCCAATCAAATATATGAAGTCAAACTCAAATCCAATCCCAAGTGATGCACGCTTCCTGGTGAAGGTTCATATACGTCCCAGTGACTGAGCCCATCTCTAGCAGATTTGCTCAACATCAATTAAAATAAAACAAATTAAAGTTGATTCAATCTTAATCCCTAGATTATAGATTCTTATCCCCAGTGGATCTTCTTTCCATCATATGATCAAATCAAATTCAAACCTTATCCCTAGATTTTCTTCTTGCCCTCGACATAGACCCTCACATGTGCCCAATGCATGTGTGATCCCTAGAGGATCTCCCTCCATGTCCTTGACATGAAATTCTCATCAAATCTTATTTATTCTCTTATGCACGCCTTTAATACTTCAACCAAAATCCAAACAATGTATTTGTTCAAATTACATCATCTTAACATTGTAATCATCATTTTATGATTTGTGATGGTACAAGCTCAAACTAACTATACAATATCATGCTAAACATATTATAGTGTGTAAATTAACACACTATATTATATTATAATATATGATGTTATATTATAATTTGCCATAATATAATATATTGTCTAACATTACACCTCGGTAGAATCACTTAAAATTAACAAATAATAAAATTTTCTCAAAATATGATTAATGTTCATTTTAGATGTAAAATTATTATTTTCTATTAGAAATGGTACAAAATAGCATAATTTTGGTGTTGCTTCTTGGTGTGTGACATGAATTTGGCCAAATTCTTCCATGTCAACTTTCAAATTAACATTTTGTGAGTTTTGACCCAATGTATTATAACAAAAGTAAAACATACTAAAATGTACAATAACATTTAGTAACACCACCACATTCATATATATATATATATATTATATGTATTGTTATGTACATTATATATTAATATGATTTCATATAACATATTATCTTACATTACACCTTAAAATGAATCGGTTTAAACAAAAAAAATTATAAATTTTGGTTGAAAATTGAACATTTCTTTTGGATGCAAAATTCCATTCTTTTGATTAAATGACACACCATAGCACACCCAATGATGTTCCCTAAAGCTTACCTAAATTTGGCCAAATCCCATCATCTCGACTATAAATCGGTATATTTATAAATTATACCAGTACAAACTCTACTACATCATACTATAATAAACTAAAATATGCTAAACACAAGTAGTAATACACAATAGTATGCTATAATGCATGATGCTACACTATGTTATGGCATCCTATATTATAATACACTATAACATATTATGTTATATTATATTGCATATCACATCACAAGGGATTGCTTAAGATAAAAAATCATAAAATTAGTCTAAATAATAAAAAACTATATATTTTAGTCATATCACTTACATATTTTAAATTTAAATAATATATTATGATTCCATGCTCTACCTATTATGAATTTGGCCAAATTCCACCATTTTAAAGTCTAAATCAACATTTTTATAAATAATGCTAGTGTAGGCTCATTTGCATGATTATAAAATACTAAAAAAATTTAAAATTAGAATAATATGTTATGATATATGATGTTATCTTTGCTACAACATATAATATTTATTTTGAACATAAAATCTTACTTTTTTATACAAGTGACATAGCATAGCTTTGGAACTACAACCTAATTCCACTTCAAATTTAACAAATTTTGTCATCGATTTATTAAATCAATTTTTATGATTTATATTAATATAGACTATAGGGCACAATACCATAATATACTAAAACATTTCAAAACATCTTATAACATCAAAAATACATCAATACATGCTTAAATATATATGCTACATTATACTATAATATATGGTATCATAATATGATTTAAGGTTAGTTTAGGGTATTCAAATCTCTAATAGTCAAGGAAAGTCTCTTGAAGACATATTCTTTAGCTACCATAACTATGTTAGGATTAGGTCATTCTTTAGATCTACTCCTAATGACATCTTTATTTAAGGTTTAGGGTTTAGGGTTTAGGGTTTAGGGTTTAGGGTTATGGTTAAAGGTTATTTTAAGGTTTAGGGTTTAGGGTTTAGGGTTTTGGGTTTATGGCTTAGGGTTTAGGGTTGTATGTTTTAGGTTTAGGGTTTATGGTTTTAGGGTTTAGGTTTAGGGTTTAGAGTTTAGCTTTAAGCTTAGAGTTTGTTTTGGGTTTAGGTTTAAAATATTAGTTTTATTGGTTTATGGTTTTATCAGAGGACAATTCACATTTCTTTTTGATTTCACAAGCAATGACATAGAAAAAAATGAGCACCCATAGAGCAAATCAAACTAGATAAGTAGAACCATCTTTCTTATAAAGACATTATTCCATAAGAAGCAAATTGGATCTTGTTCTTTAGTTCTCAGTTCCCATTAGAACCACCCTCTGAATTATGGGATCCTCCATCATATCCCAAATCTCTCCCTCATACCACCATGTAACCTTCATCCTCTTACACTCCCAACCACCATTGCTCCACCACCTCCATATCCACCAACACCTCAGATCTCGACCACCATTGCGATAAGCCACCACCACCTTCGCCTCTCTTGTCATATCGAGGCTAGTTGATGATGTTCCCCATCAAGGTTCTTCCCATTCATGGGGTTTAGGGTTAATTTAGGGTTAGTTAGGGTTTAGGGGTTTGGGGTTGGGTTTTTATGTTATAAGTTTTAGGGTTTAGGGTTGAAGGTTTAGAGTTTAGAGTTTAGGGTTTAGGGTTTTAGGGTTTAGGGTTTAGGGTTTAGGGTTTAGTATTTTAGGGTTTAGGGTTTAGGGTTTAGGGTTTAGGGTCAGTTTTAGGGTTTAGGATTTAAAATTTAGGGTTTAGGTTTTTGGGTTTAAGTTTTTTTTATTTAACTAAACTAGTAGGTTTAGGGTTATATAGTTTATTTTTTTATTTATTTGAGTTTATTCTATTTATGTTTATTTAGTTTAGTTTATTTATTTTGGTTTAGGTTTTTTTAGTTTATTTTTTTGGTTTAGGTTTATTTTTTAGTTGATTTTTATTTTTATTTTATATTTTAGGTTTAGGTTTTTATTTTATATTTTGAGGTTTTATTTTAGGTTTATTTTTAGGTTTTATTTTTTAGTTTAGGTTTAGGTTTATTTTTAGTTTATTTTATTTTATTTAGTTTAATTTTAGGTTTAGGTTTAGTTTATTTTAGGTTTAGGTTTAAGTTTTATTTATTTTAGTTTAGTTTATTATAGTTTAGGTTTGGTTTATTTTATTTTGTTTAATTTATTTTTATTTTAGGCTTAGGTTTTTTTAGCTTAGGGTTTTGGTTTTATTTTTTATTTATTTTTAGGTTTTATTTTTAGGTTTATTTTTTAGGTTTAGGTTTTTATTTAGTTTTAATTTTATTTTATTTTAGGTTTATTTTATTTTTATGTTAGGTTTAACTTTTCTTTTATTTAGTTTTTTTATTTTTTAGTTTAGTTTAGGTTTTTATTTATTTTATTTTAATTTAGTTTATATTTTTTTATTTTATTTTCTTTTTTAGGTTTAGGTTTAGGTTTTAGTTTATGTTTTTATTTTATTTTATTTTTTAATTTTATTTTGGTTTAGGTTTGTTTATTTATTTTATTTTTAGGTTTTATTTAGTTTAGATTTAGGTTTTTAGCTTTTTAGGGTTTAGTGTTTAGGGTTTTGGGTTTATGGTTTTAGGTTTAGGTTTTAAGTTTAATGTTTAAGTTTTAGTTTAGGGTTTAAGGTTTTTTTTAACAGAGAATAAATTCAAATTCAATAATTCTACTTTTTGATTTCATCAACCAAGTAGCACCCCAAGTTTTCTAAGACACAAGAGATGATATAGATAAAAAATGAGCACCCATAGAGCAAATCAAAATCCCTAGATAAGTAGAACTCTCTCTAAAGACATTTCCATAAGTATCACATTGGATCGATTGGTTCTTGATTTCTCCAGTTCCCATCAAAACCAACCCAGCCTCTCAAGTAGCAGGATCTGCCATGATATCCCTGATCTCTCCCTCTGCCACCACCATGGCTATAACTTCCATCTCTCCTCCTCACCACCACCTTTGCCACCACCTCCATATCCTAGCACCTCAGATCCCCACCACCACTTTGATAAACCTTTGTTGCCTTCTACATAGATCTAGGAGCTAGTTGTTGGTGATGTTCCTGTATCAGGTTTACGCCCATTCTTAGGGTTTAGGGTTAGTTTAAGGTTTAGAGCTAGTTTAGACTTTTGGGTTTAGGGTTTAGGGTTTAGGGTTAGTTTAAGGTTTAAGGCTTAAAGTTTAGGGTTTGGGGTTTAGGGCTTATGGTTAGAGGTTTTAGGGTTTAGGGTTTATGGTTTAGGGTTTAGGCTTTTAGGGTTTAGGGTTTAGGGTTTGAGGTTTTTTTATTTTATTTTTTTATTCTTTTTATATTAAGTAAATTGGTAGGTTTAGGTTTATTTAGTTTATCTAGTTTATTTTTTATTTATTTTAGTTTACTTTATTTTTTATTTTATTTAGGTTTATTTTTTTATTTAGTTTAGTTTATTTATTATAGGTTTATTTATTTTAGTTTAGGTTTTTTATTTTAGTTTATTTTTTAGATTTAGGTTTAGGTTTAGGTTTATTTTTTGTTTAGTTTTATTTTTAATTTATTTTTTAGGTTTAGGTTTTATTTTCTTATTATTAGGTTTAGTTTTAGATTTTTATATTATTTTTTTAGGTTTAGGTTTTAGGTTTTCATTTTAGGTTTATTTTTAGGTTTTATTTTTTAGTTCAGGTTTAGGTTAATTTTTAGTTTATTTTATTTTATTTAGGGTTTAGGTTTAGGTTTAGGTTTATGTTTTATTTAATTTAGTTTAGTTTATTTTAGTTTAGGTTTAGGTTTATTTTATTTTTATTTTAGGTTTAGGCATTTTATTTAGGTTAGGGTTTAGGTTTTATTGTTTATTTATTTTTAGGTTTTTTTAGGTTTATTCTTTAGGTTTAAGTTCTTATTTAGTTTTATTTTATTTTATTTTATGTTTATTTTATTTTTATTTTATGATTAGTTTTTATTTTTTTCAAGTTTTTTAATTTAGGTTATTATTTATTTTTTTCTAGTTTAGTTTTTCTTTTTTATTTTATTTTCTTTTTAGGTTTAAGTTTAGGTTTATGTTTATGTTTAGGTTTTAGTTTAAGTTTTTATTTTATTATATTTTGGGTAAGGCTTTTTATTTAATTTTTTTATATTTTATTTAGTTTAGGTTTAAAATTTTAGCATTTTAATGTTTAGGGTTTAGGGTTAGTTGAGGATTTAAGGATTAGGGTTTAGGGTTTGGGGTTTAGGATTTAGGGTTTAGGGTTTAGGGTTTAGACTTAAGGTTT